>JZKD02S1400072.1:132389-149926 GCA_000966675.3 Picea glauca
CCTAATTCCTTAACCGGAAATAGAAAACCATCGGCAAAAAACCATGTGCCGAAAAACCACCTAATATCATGTGGTCCCGGAAATATGTCGGCCCGAAACCGGCGAAAATATGTCGACCCAAAAAAAAAATTTCGGGGGCGCTGCCACCGAACCCCCGCGCGGGGGGCTCTGCCCCCCTCTAACCCCCCTGCGCGCCCGGCGTAGGCGCTCAGACACTACTACTCGTGCAAAGAATATAACACATACCCAACTTCTCTTTGGACGTGGAAAAACCAACGGTCCAGATGCTCTCCTGGAGCCTGGGGGTCTACGATTCAGATTTCCTCGCTATTCACGAAGATAGAGGGAAAAAAGGGTTAATGGAAATTAATGCCCTCGTTTATTCCTTCGATTTAACGATCGTGAATGACCGCAGATTCCCCGATAGGATCTCATCCGTTGATCAATACTAATCCCTACGCTGCTACTTCGGGATTTTAAGAGGGTCAATCCTCTTTATACAGGGTTGTTAAGACTTTCACATTCAAGTCTTTTTTCCAGGTTCTTGGTAAACCTTTTCAAGGAGGGAGATCTTTGTGAAGAGGTCTATCCCGGGACATTCTTGGAGACAGATCAGGGGAAACAAATTCCCGAGAGTGGACTAGAAGTCGGACTTGGTTCAACTTATGCATAATTAGATTCATTTATCAACATAAGCCATGCATGGTTTTCCTGTTATAAACATATACAACTACTAATACTGATCAAAATACCATACAGACCTTCTTATAATGAAAAAAATTCACAGTTTCATAGCTTATGAGCATAATTATCAGAATACATATATTTCCAGATGCCAGAGGCAAAACACTTATCAGAAATAACACCAAGCTTTACACCACTGCTGAGAGGGGTGCTTGTTTCCACCCAACCATAGGCGTAGCGACTCTCAGTAGATTTACCACTAGCCACCCCCGAGCTGAGACCACGATGCTGTCGAGACTGTGTCTCTCCGTCTGCCAGTGACCAGGAGTGAAGTTTGTAATCCTTCCTCTCTGCTATCACTCACTCTGCGTAAAAACTGCCAGAGTTCCCCTCGTGTATGCCCTCCTGATCGCTTCTGCCATACGCCTTATCCTCTCGCGAGGTTGTGTGTGGCATGATTACCCTCGCGCCGATCAGGCCTGACGGCTCTACGGATGGGCGGTTCACCATCCCATCCCTCATCAAGCCATCTGCCTACCAGCCTGCGAGGCATTGAATTTCAGGGCCAACGAGCCGCTTTTGGTTCTCCGGGCCAGTGGAGTCCAAATACGATATTTAATTCTCGGTGGAAGTTAACGCCACCTTTTCAGGTGCCTTCCACCACCATCGTGGTCTCTTTTTTTGCACATCCCCTCCTCAGCAGTCCTGCAATAAATTCAGAACGTTATTCACATTCATTGACCTCTTCCTCAGGGTCCATTTACATCACATATTCACATTCATGAGTTTGCCATAGTCCTTGGCCAGTCCAGTTATATTTACAAACTAGGGGAAACAGGGTGTTACAATTCCCTCCCCCTTAAAAGGAACATCATCCTCGATGTTCTTAGCTACTAACATGAATTACATGTACAGAAGTAAACAAAATCGGATATGCCTGTCTCATGGCATCCTCCATTTCCCATGTAGCCTCATATGGGCCAAAATTTTTCCACTGCACCTTGACCTTTGCAATGGTTCTATTCCGGAGCGGGGTTTCCTTTCTGTCCAGTATGCATTGGGGTTCTGGTAGAAATTATCCCTCCGGTTCCACCTGGATCACAGAGCAGTCAATTATATGATTAGCATCATGTACATATTTCTTTAATAATGAAACATGGAAGACATTATGTTCTTTTATTATGGGAGGAAGTGCTAGCCGATAGGCTACAGGTCCCACTCTGTCTAGAACCTCAAAGGGTCCACAATACCTGGGTGCCAATTTGGCACAAGCTCCCATTTTCAGGGAACTCTTTCTGGGCCTAATTCTGAGATATACATCATCTCCTGTTTGGAACTCTCTTGGAGTTCTCTTTTGATCACCATAAATTTTTTGTCGGCTCTGAGTGACCTTCAGATTTTGTTTTATCTGAGTCACTTGCTGTTCCATTTCTTTCAACATGTCGGGTCCAAAAGAAATCCTATTTACAGGATTACTCCAGCTGACTAGGGTATTACACTGTCTACCATAGAGGACCTCGAATGGACTCATCTTTAAGGACGCTTGATAGCCATTGTTGTAGGCGAATTCTACCAATGGCAGGTAGTCTTCCCATCTCCTGGGTTGATGCATCACATGCATCCTTAACATATCCTCTAATATCTGATTCACTCTTTCTGTCTGTCCATCGGTTTGAGGGTGATAGGCAGTACTAAACAACAATTTGGTCTCTAAACCCGCCATCAGTGATTTTCAGAATTTGGAAGTGAATTTTGTGTCTCTGTCAGATATTATCTCTCTCGGCATGCTGTGCAGTCGGAACACCTCTTTCATGAATACCTGTGTGATATCTGTCGCCTTATAGGTCGATTTGATGAGAATGAAATGAGCAGACTTGCTTAGTTTATCCACCACTACCATAATGGCGTCATTCTGTTTGGTTGAAGTTGGCAATCCAGTGATAAAATCCATGGAGATGGTTTCCCATTTCCATTCTAGGACGGGTAAAGGGTGTAGTAGTCCGGCTGGGTGTTGGTGTTCCGCTTTAACCTGTTGGAATTCTATGCATTGGGACAAATATTTGTCTATGTCTTTCTTCAATTCGAACCAATAAAATTGCTTCCGGGTGGCAGTAATCATTTTTTGGTATCCTGGGTGACTAGTGTAGGGTCTTTTATGTAGTTCATCCATGATGAACCTCTTCAAGTCGTCACGATTTGGAATGTACATTCTATCTCTATAGGTGAGAAGACCTCGTTCGGTCATCTGATAGCCTTCATATTTTTCTCCAACGGGTTCTTGTTGTAGGTATAGAGTTACATTTTGAACGAAGGGATCTATTTCTTGTGCCTCTTTGACTTTGTTCTTGACATCTGTCTCGCAGGTGCTCACCACTGCCAGGTGAATTGTTCTCATGCTTCTACTAAGGGCATCGGCCACCCTATTTTCTCTCCCTTTAATGTGTTTGATTTTGAAATCAAATTCACTTAGGAGGGCCATCCATCTGGCTTGTCTAGCATTAAGCTTGGGTTGATCAAACAGATACCACAGTCCACAGTGATCTGTCATCAGTACAAACTTCCTTCCCAGGAGGTAATGCCTCCACATTTTCAAGGCATGCACTATGGCAGCCAGTTCTAGATCATGAGTCACATAGTTGACTTCATGCTCGTTCAATTTTTGGGATTCATAGCAGATTACCTTTCCTTCCTTCATAAGGACTCCCCCGAGCCCTTCCTTACAGGCATCTGTGCACACAAGGAAGTCAGCTTCTGGGTCAGCGATTTTTAACACAGGTGCATGGGTTAGTAGATGTTTCAAGGTTTGAAATCTTTCTTCGCATTGCTGTGTCCACAGAAATTTTGTTCCCTTCTTCTGAAGGGCAGTGATTAGGCAACCAATCTTGGAGAAATCTTTTATAAATATTCTATAGTATCCCGCCAATCCCATAAAGGATCTGATGTCTGGGACATCCTTTGGGGTAGGCCATTCCATGATAGACCTGATCTTGTTAGGGTCAACTGCTACCCCTTCCTTGGACAGAACATGTCCCAAGTAATGTATTTGCTTCTAAAAGAAGTCACACTTGCTGTACTTAGCATAGAGTTGATGCTCTCTTAGCACTTGCAACACAATTCTAAGATGTTCTTCATGTTCTTCTCTACTCTTAGAGTAGATTAAAATGTCATCAATAAAAACTAGTACAAACTTATCTAGAAATTTGTTGAGTACATTGTTCATTAAGCACATGAAAGTGGCAGGGGCGTTGGTTAACCCAAATGGAACTACCAAAAACTCATAATGACCATACCGTGTCCGAAAAGAAGTCTTATGGATGTCTTCACCCTTGATTCGGACTTGATGGTATCTTGACCTCAAGTAAATCTTTGAGAAAATAGTCGCCCCTCCTAACTGATCGAATAGATCATCGATCCTGGGCAAGGGGTATTTGTTCTTTATGGTTACTTTATTAAGTTGTCTGTAATCTATACACAGTCTAAGGGTGCCATCCTTCTTTTTCAAAAACAGGACCGGTGCTCCCGATGGGGACACGCTGGGTCGAATATAACCTTTGTCCATCATTTCTTTCAATTGCAATTTGAGTTCAACTAACTCACGCGTGCTCATCCGGTAGGGTGTTCTAGACACCGGCACCGCTCCTGGTGCGAGTTCTATCAAGAATTCAATGTCTCTTCTCGGAGTTAGACCTAGTATCTCCTCTAGGAACACATCTCGGTATTCTCTCAGGATAGGGTGATAATCAGGGCTTGGATCTGCACCTTCGGTTGTTTTCAACACCTGTATTGCATATAGAGGACATCCCTTTTGGAAATACTTCCTCATTTGCAATGCTGATATTTGTCTCACCGAGACTGGTTTTCGGATCCCTTGAAGGGTTATCCTTTTTCCTTATTCACTCACACATTCTAAGGTTTTATAGTAACAGTCCAGTTTGGCTTTATGGGCATCCAGCCAGTCCATACCAATCAACAGATCGTATGATCCCAGGGGTAATACATTAAAGGTTGCTTGGGTCGTGAATTCGCCCAACATTAATTGGCAGGCTGGTATGGCCTCTACCACCTTTCTTTTGGTGACAGTGGCTAACTGTACCAACCATGTTTTAGTTTTCTTCTAGGGCTATAGCTTACACTTATCAACAGCTCTAGGGGATATATAACTCAAATTTGAACCAGGGTCAATCAAAACAGACACCAGATGGTTGAAAATCATACCTTCTATTTCCACCACTGAAGCTTGGTGGTCAGCTTCGTTATTATCCAAGGCTGCATAAATCTGCGGCACACTCCTTGCCACATCATTGACTGTGGTAGCTTCCTATATGTTATAAACCTTTCGACTGTTCTGTTGTCGGTGTGGACGGTCTCTCCGGAGATGCTCTCCTCCACAATCCCAGCATTCCAAAGGTTTTCTCTTTGGGTTATCAGTCTTTACTGGTATAGGTCCAGAAGTTTTATTTCCGTCCACCGAAGGAAAGTTCTGCTGGAGTACACTCCGGGTTGGAAAGTTCATTTTGTGGTTCTTCTTGTATTTTTTCAATCCTGAGGATTTGCTCCCTTTCTTCTGAAATTTTGAACCATTCTTTTGTTTCCAGTCTCCACGAGACTCTACCCGATGTCCATATTGTTCATGACAATATGTTTCCTTTCATATAGTGTCTTCTAAGGTCTTTGGTTTGTCAAATTCAATTCGGTTTCGGTATTCCTTGGGTATCCCACTGATGAAGCATTGTGCCTTCGCCTTCTCTACTTTGATGTAGGGTACATATCTCAATAAGTCGAGGAATTTGTTGGCATAATCCTCCATAGTAAGTTGTCCCAGTTTGAGTTCATAAAACTTTTTAGCCTTCTTGTCGAAATACCTTTCCAACAAATACTTCTTCCAGAAGTACTTCTGAAACTGTTTCCAAGATAGGTCCTCCTCGTGGACTCCTTTCATATTCTTAAGGTCTTCCCACCAGATGGAAGCCTTTCCGTTCAGATTGAAAGTGGCCACTCGGGCCTTCAAATTCTCTGAAAAGTCATGGACTCTGAAATATTTCTTCAGTCTGAGTAGCCAGGCCTCAGCTTCCTCTCCCTTCTTTATCTCGCCATCGAAAGAGGGAGGTTTGGCCTTCTTGAATTCCTCAAATTTATGACTCTTGGAAGTCTTTTGCTTCTTTTGTTTCTTTTGAGAATAGGGACTAGTCCTGCTGCTGGAAGAGCCTTCTGAATCACCAGCTTCCTTCTCAGTGGAATAGTCTGGCACTGGTCCTTTACCTCTAGGGTGGACCTTTCTGGATGTGCTTCTCTCAGTGTGGCCACTGACACGACCACGATTCTGCATCTCAGGTTCATGCTGCATTTATCGCTGTAGGTCAGATAAGATCTGCAGTAGAACTGCATTAATTTCGATTTGCTTTTCTTGTTCTTTCATCATCCTTTCATTATCGGCCTTGCAGCTTTGCAATTCGACCATGAGACTCCTCACAGTCTCAGCTAGGCCTGGAGGGGTTCCTATTGCTCTTCTTTCGTCAGACTCTTCATCTCTGTTGTGGGAGCCTTCTCCCACCTCTTGGTGAGTCACCATTCTCTGCATTTGTAGATTCCCATGGTTGATTGTCCGCTTGAGTGAAAAGACAAACGCTGGTTGTTAGTCAAGAGTTAAATTCATTTTTTATAAATTGCGCATAAATTCATAACTTCTTTTACTTGCATACACAGTCAGGTTCTCATTTTCCAAGTTTGTAATCTTGGACAGGGGAGTTAAGTCAGGGAGTTACTCCTCATAGAAGTGCTTCGAACGCGGTTTATGCACGACTCGTGCATGAGTCCAATCAGGCTGAGTGTTGTAATCTTGCTCTGATACCACTTTGTAACATCACCACTACCCAAATCATATTTTATTTTTATTTTTTTTCCAGTTCTTTGACAATGAGAGTCCCTAAAGCTTGCATCAACGAAATGCCAACCTGGAGCAACAAGTCTTTCATTCGCCTATACAGCTCTCTACACCTAACTGTAGTCTTCCCCTGATGACAATTTCAGGTTTTCAAGGTTTTGTCCTTTCTAATGTCGAGGGTTCCTATGCCCTCGATTCTCCGATATTCGATGAGCTCCCTTCTGGCCTTTGGCCCCTCTGGGCTATGGCCTAGTCCACATGACCGTGCTCACGAGACTGCAGCCTTACCTCCTCATCGGGGTTTCGGACTTTCCAATGACAAAATGCAAACGCTACCTGGACTCACGATTCCTCGAATCCCGACGCTCTCCTTTCGCGTTAGCCCTTCCTGACTATAGGCCTCAAACCATATGACCGTTAACCTGTGACCCTAGTCTTATCTCTTATCGGGGTTCGGGGTTTCACGTGTCGAAATGCACCAAACCTCTTGTCAACAGAATCCCCGATTTCTGATGAGCTCCTTTTCACCTTAGTCCTACCGGCTATGCTGCTGGTCTACGTGACCTGCCTTCATATGGCCACGGTCCTAGGCTTCTATCGGGATTTCGGCGTATTCAATGTCGACATGTGAACATCCCCAAAACTTGTGATTCTCCGATTCCCGACACGCCTTTTTTTCACACTATCCCTCCTAGCTCAACCCTTGGTCCACGTGACCATCACCCCGTGACCACAACCTTACCCCTCGTCGGGGTTTCGGGGTTTGCGATGCCAAARTGMATGCVCCTACGGAATTCCCGACTCCTCRAATCYCKATTCTCCGATGGCTCCYGGYCTTTAACCTGCCACCTGTCCTCCACCGACTCCTGTGTGGCCCACGCTATATTCCTGCCTGTCGGAGTATCGCGTTTCGTGATTCCAACAAGTAAGAGTTTCACACCTTTGAAAACTACGATTCTCTGATTCCCGACTCCTCGGGATCTCCTGACACGCGTCCCAAATAATGGGCAGTTCTGATCTCGTCAGAATATCGCGCTTCGCGACTTCGCAGCTTCTGTTGCCAAGATCACGGGCTTCAACCTATGAAACCCCGATACACGATCCTATGTGTAGATCCAACAGTTCTCCTGTGACCCAGATCCAACGACTACCTTCTTCCTCGCTCCTCGTGTCTCGTGACTTGGAGTACCAAATGCTTGGACCCTTACCCTGCGAACCTCCGAGTTCACGAGATCCCTGGATATCTGCCACCTATCCTCCTCGGATGGATGGCTCTGATCCTCTCATGGCTTCGCCATTGGCGACTTGGAGCATCCAACTTTTGGACTCCTACCTCGTGAACCTCCGAGTTCACGAGTTCCCTGGATCTATGCCACATGTCCTCCTTGGATGGACAACTCTGATCCTCTCGTGGCTTAGCCATTCGTGACTTGGAGCATCCAACTTTTGGACTCCTACCTCGCGAACCTCCAAGTTCACGAGTTCCCTGGATCTCTGCCACCTGTCCTCCTCGGATGGACGGCTTGGATCCTTTTGCCCCTATTCACGAGGCTTAACCCTCGTCTATCTCCCTATGGATCTAACGACTGTCGGGTTTCCTAGCTAAGATCTGACGATTCAGATTGGTCCAGATGCCGCGCCCTTTCCTACTTCTCTTTGGACGTGGAAAAACCAACGGTCCAGATGCTCTCCTGGAGCCTGGGGGTCTACGATTCAGATTTCCTCGCTATTCACGAAGATAGAGGGAAAAAAGGGTTAATGGAAATTAACGCCCTCATTTATTCCTTTGATTTAACAATTGTGAATGACCGCAGATTCCCTGACAGGATCTCATCCGTTGATCAATAGTTATCCCTACGCTGCTACTTCGGGATTTTAAGAGGGTCAATCCTCTTTATACAGGGTTGTTAAGACTTGCACATTCAAGTCCTTTTTCCAAGTTTTTGGTAAACCTTTCCAAGGAGGGAGATCTCTGTGAAGAGGTCTATCCCGGGGCATTCTTGGAGACAGATCAGGGGAAACAAATTCCCGAGAGCGGACTGGAAGTCGGACTTGGTTCAACTTATGCATAATTAGATTCATTTATCAACATAAGCCATGCATGGTTTTCCTGCTATAAACATATACAACTACTAATACTGATCAAAATACCATATAGACCTTCTTATAATGAAAAACATTCACAGTTTCACAGCTTATGAGCATAATTATCATAATACATATATTTCTAGATGCGAGAGGCAAAACACTTATCAGAAATAACACCAAGCTTTACACCACTGTTGAGAGGGGTGCTCGTTTCCACCCAACCATAGGCGTAGCGACTCCCACCGGATTTACCACTAGCCACCCCCGAGCTGAGACCACGATGTTGTCAAGACTGCATCTCTCCGTCTGCCAGTGACCAGGAGCGAAGGTTGTAATCCTTCCTCTCTGCTATCACTCACTCTGCATAAAAACTACCAGAGTTCCCCTCGTGTCTTCCCTCCTAATCGCTTCTGCCATACGCCTTATCCTCTCGCAAGGTTGCGTGTGGCACGATTACCCTCGCGCCGATCAGGCCTGACGGCTCTACGGATGGGCGGTTCACCATCCCATCCCTCATCAATCCATCCGCCTACCAGCCTGCGAGGCATTGAATTTCAGGGCCAGCGAGCCGCTTTTGGTTCTCCGGGCCAGCGGAGTCCAAATACGGTATTTAATTCTCGGTGGAAGTTAACACCACCTTTCAGGTGCCTTCCACCGCCATCGTGGTCTCTTTTTCAGCACATCCCCTCCTCAATAGTCCTGCAATAAATTCAGAATGTTATTCACATTCATTGACCTCTTCCTCAGGGTCCATTTACATCACATATTCACATTCATGAGTTTGCCATAGTCCTTGGCCAGTCCAGTTATATTTACAAACTGGGGGAAACAGGGTGTTACATCGTCACATTGCGATGATAGGGCTATGTTCATCATATTGTGACATTCATTTATGTTTGTCACATTGCCACATTGTGTTGTCCTCATTAGATTGTGACAATGGGTTGTGTTCATCCCATTGCTATGTTGGGAAATTTCTTTCATAATGCGACATTAGGACATGTTCATTACATTACGACATTCATTTATGTTTGTCACATTTAGACATTAGGTTTTTTTCGTCACATTGTGACATAATATTTTTCTTGTCACATAAAATCGTAAGGTTATGGTCATCAAATTATGACTAAGGGTTTTTATTTTTCACATTATGGCATTGGAATAGGTTTGTCATAGTCCAATAGTGGGATATGTTCATCACATTGCAATGTCAGGAAATGTTTATCTCATTGCAATGTTGGTATGTGTCTATCACATTGCCACATTGGGTTCTGTACATCACATTGTGAAAATGGGTTGTGTTTGTCCCATTGCGACTTTCGGAAATGCATGTCACAATGCGACATCAAGATATGTGTGTCACATTGCAACGTGAGGATATGTTTGTCACATTGCGATGTTGGGAAATATTCGTCTCATTGCAATGCAGGTCTATGTTTGTCACATTGCCACATTGGGTTGTGAACATCATATTGTGACAATGGGTTATGTTCATCCCATGAGACATTGGGAAATTTTTTTCACAATGAAATGTTAGGATATGTTTTTCACATTACAATGATAGGGCTATGTTCATCACATTTTGACGTTCATTATGTTTGTCACATTACGATGATAGGGATATATTCGTCACATTATGACATTTGTATATGTTCGTCACATTGTGACGTCACTGTGTTTGACACATTTTGATGTTTGGAAATGTTTGTCACATTGAGACGTCACGATATGTGAGGAAATGTTCATCACATTACAATGACGAGGTGATGTAGAACACATTACGAGGTTCGTTTATGTTCATCACATTGTGATGTCCGTTTCTGTTTGTCACATTGCCACATTGGGTTGTGTACATCACATTTTGGCAATGGGTTGTGTTTGTCCCATTTCGATGTTGGGAATTTTTTTTCACAATGTGACGTTAGGATATGTTTGTCACATTGCAATGATAGGTCTATTTTCATCACATTGAAACATTCATTTATTTTTGTCACATTGCGACATTAGATTTTGTTTGTCCCATCACATCGTAAGGTTATGGTCATTAAATTATGACCAAGTTTTTTTTTCATATTATGGCATTGGAATAGGTTTTTCATAGTCCAACAATGGGTTATGTTTGTCACATTGTGATGTCAGGAAATGTTCGTCTCATTGCAAGGTTGGTCTATGATTGTCACATTGCCACATTGGGTTGTGTACATCACATTGTGACAGTGGGTTGTCTTAATCCCATTGCGATATTGGTAAATGTTTGTCACAATGAAACACGAGGATATGTGTGTCACATTATAATGCGAGGATATGTTCATCACATTGTGACATTGGGAAATTTTTGTCTCATTATAATGTTGGTCTATGTTTGTCACATTGGGTTGTGTACATCACATTGTGACAATGGGTTGTCTTCATCCCATTGCAACGTTGGGAAATGTCTATCACAATGAGATGCTAGGATATGTTTGTCACATTGTGATAATAGGGATATGTTCATCACATTGTGAAGTCTATTTATGTTTGTCACGTTACGATGACAAGGCTATGTTTGTCACATTACGACATTCATATATGTTTGTCACATTGCGATGTTACTATGTTTGGTAGATTTCAACATTAATATCTTCAACAGATTCTAACGTTTGGAAATGTTTGTCACATTGCAACGTTGAGATATGTGCATCACATTGCAATGTGAGGAAATTTTCATCATATTACAAAAAAAGGGAAATGTATGACACATTGTGACATCTATTTATGTTGGACACATTGTGATGTCTATTTATGTTCAACACATTACGGTAATGTGGCTATGTTTGTCACATTGTGACATTTATTTATGTTTTTCGTTCGTTACGATGAAAAGTCTATGTTTGTCACATTACGGTGTTCATATATATTCGTCACATTTCGATGTTACTATGTTTGGTAGATTGGAACATTACTATTTTCGACAGATTCTCACTTTTGGAAATGTTTCACATTGCGACGTCGAGATATGTGCATCACATTGCAACATGAGGAAATGTTCATCATATTGCAACAATAAGAAAATGTATGACACATTGTGACATTAATTTATGTTCGACACATTGTGACGTATATCTATGTTCAACACATTACGAATACATGACTATGTTCATCACATTGCGACATCGGTTTATCTTCGTCACATTGTGACTTCACGTTGTTCAAAAAATTGCAACGTTACTATGTCTGTCATGTTGAAACATTACTTTTTTCATCAATGTGTGATGTTACTATGTTCGACACATTGCAACATTATTATGTTTGTCATGTTCTAACTTTCGGTTTTTTTCATCAAATTGCAACGTCGTTACATGTTCGTTGCATGACAAGGTCATTTTTTGGTCAACATATTACGAAAAAGAAGTTTTGGCAAAGTTTAAAAAAAATTCTAAGTACCTTTGTGAAAAAGAGAGGAACATGCCTTTGTAAAATATTTAACTGAAATCCATTTATGACTAATTTTAATTGATTTCATGGTATTTTTTTTGTGGATAGATTCATACATCTAAGATGTTCTCAAATAAATAATGTTTTCATCAAAAATATTTTTTTGATAATGGAATATTTCATACAGATATGAAAGATATTTATATCTTCTGACAAATTGAAAATATCTTAATGTCAATTAAAATATAAAATGTTGTATTTCTCTTTATATATTGTTATTAGAAATTTGATTTACATTGAAGACTTTTTTTTTAATTAAAAAATATAATTAATTATTATTGTTAATTTTTGAATTTAATCATTTATTTGTTTGATATAGTTTTTATTATGGTTGTTTGAATTTGTTTAAATTAATTAAATATATGTTATGTGTTAATATTTTGGGAACTATTTTATATAATTTAATTTCAATTAAAAGGTATTTATATTTGTATGATAGTATTTTGATTATTATTTTAAAACATTTACTTTAAAATAAATCAATAAAATAATATAAGAGATTTCAAAACAAAACAAAAAACATAATTATAATAACCAAAATAATTTTAAAAAATACATAAATCTATAATAATAAAAATACAAATTTAGTTTTTTAATTTTTGAAGTGACAAGTTATGCATAATTTATCATGACTAATTTACTCTTTGAAAACTATATTATTCATCATTCATAATTGTATTTTCTTCCTTCTTTTATTTGTTTTCATTATTAAATCTATCTATTTATCCTTATATTTGTTTTCATTATTTTTATTTATTATTAAATTTTAACATTATAATATTTTATTAAATATTTTACCAAAAAAGACATTATAATATTTTGTTAAATATTTTACCCAAAATAATGAATTTGTCTTAAATCATACAATAAACATTATCCATGGTTAAATCAATGTTTCTCAAATTATGCACTTAAGGTGAAAAATCAATGTTTTTCCATTCGTGCACTTCAAGCAAAAAATAAACTTGATATTGAAGTATAAGTTAAAATGAAAAATCAATGTTTTTCCAATCATGCACTTCAAGCAAAAACTAAACTTGATATTGAAGTATAAGTAAAAGTTATGAATGAAATTTTACAAATCCTAGGTTCGTAGCGATATATGCTAATATGCTTTGATATATGTATATAACATGTATATATGAAAACACACATTGATATACAACGTTAATTGAAAAGGTGTTACACATTATATGAAAAGGCGTTGATATATGTCGATATCGGTATCAATTTATACATTAAAGTAGTTGATTAACGTTAATGTATAAACTGATATGGGAGTATATAAAAATCTTTAGCGTTTACGAAGATCATTGGCATTTGCAGCTATCTTGGTGATGAGATCCTCAAAAACCCATCCAATTCAGCTCTTTAAAACTTCTAGTGTAGTGGCAAAGGCAATATCCTACATCAATTGGAAACGATCCGGAGTGTTTATATCAAGTTGCGATTTTTTTGTGCTTGATAGGAAGACTTGCCAAAGATGTTTGCACTACATCAACCTTTGCCTGAAGATGCAAACTGTTAAATCTCATCCTTGGAACGCCATGCTCCATGGTGTTAGCTCCCAAAATGAATCAGTCACTTGGTTTTATTTTGTAGGTGATAGCATGGTCATTTATAAGATTTTATATTCATTTTTTTATTCTTCTATTGTCAGAATTTAGATTTTTAAATTCATGTCCTAGAAATAAGTTGATCCTCAAAGGTTGTTTTTTAAAATTTCGTGAAAAATCTTTTCATCAGCTAACGCATGTTGCAAGGTTGATGTTAGCTGGTGAAAGCAACAAGTTTCAATGGTTAAGGTGTACTCTTCCGCAGACAGGCTCGCTAGTGAAAGCGCTAAACATAGGGTTTTCTTCCATGATTCCAAAAATAAAAAAGAGACACGCTCGACACACATCACATAATCATTACGAGGCGCTAGTAGAAGCAAGTGATGATGATGATACCGTTATGCACGTTTTAATCGGATATTATGGTAGATCGTGCTCATGATTGCATGCTTCAGCAATGATAGCATTGGAGATGACGAATTCACATTCATCATCACAAATAGAGGAGCAGTACCACTCACCCGGCGACATCAAATCAACACTTCATATTTTGAACACGCATTGTTCACAGATAATATGGTATGGTTCCATGTTTTGAATTGGCAACACTGAGAGCTTTCACCAGCGCCGAACCTTGGCTCAATCAGAAAATTACCGTGACAGTTGTTTGCCAATCGTCCGAGGTTCGAGTCATAGATGGCAAGGAAACGAAGTGGTTTGCTGCTGAGGAAAGAATTCGATAGCCTGTCATTCTTACAGTCGCATCCAGATGTGCAAAAGCGTTTCTCAGATGCAGGATGCATGAGTTACGTGGAAAGGTTACAAAGTGGTTGCCACCAAACGATAGCTGAAGTGTTTTCTAAATCGTATGATGGAAAGAGAGCCAGTGTTGGGTCTTTAGAGATGATAGTCGATGAAGCTACCATTGCAACTGCAACCGGCTTACCCAGAATGGGCCAAAGCTGGTTTAAGACAACAGCAACCAAGAATTTGAATTTCAGGGTATACCTCAAGGCAGAATTCAGAGACATCACCTGGAAGAAAAGCATGCCAGTTTCTCACCTGGAAGAGGAATGGCAGGACCTGTTTAAAGGCATTCAGCTCTATTTCACCTCAGAAGGCAGGTATGACAAACTAATGTTATATCATTTCAAACTGCTAGATCATTTTACAGGGAAGACCCTCCTGAATTTGCCTTTCTTCCTTCACAAAAGCCTAACTAAAGTGTGTAAGAAGATCAGAGCCAAACCTCTAAGCATAAAAAATTCCCTTTGTCCTTTTGGCTTGATCAAACTGATAATTCTAGAGGAACTGAGACAAAGAGGAAGGACTTGGCAACATTTTATTTTCTGGGAAGGCTTTGAGACCCAAAATCAACCTATGAATGAGCAGAAAAAAACTAGAAAAAAGCAATTGACTCCTCAGAGCAGCTCAAGGAGGAGGAGAGCTCTTCCAGGACCACCAGAGGACAGAATTTCTAGCATAAAGTTTGAGAGAGCAAAGAAAAAAATAGATTTTGTAACCAACTCAGAGCAGTCTACAGTGAAAAAGACAAATATTCTCAATTTGCCATACACAGACTCAGAAACAGAGCCAGAACAGGAAGATGAAAGTCTAGTCATTAAAAATCCAGAGCACTCCATGGAAATTGCACAGGACTGTGAAACTTTTACTCTCATAGATGAAGGTGAAACCTCAAAGAGTAAGAAGTCAAAGAAATCACAAAAAATTAAAGAACTAAAAGAGGTGATAAAACAACAGGAGGTTTTGGAAAGAGTGATCAAGGCAAGATACAAAGCCTTATCAGAAAATTTTGCAAAGAAAAATGCAGCTTTTGAGAAGTTGGCTCGTGAGAGTGTCAAAGACAAAAAGAGAAAGAAGAAAATCACCAAGGATTATAAAAGTTTGTAGTGGTTAGCAAAATGCCTCAAGAGGAAAATCAAGAAACTGAAGGAGAAGGTTAATACACATCCAGATCTACAGGTACTGGCCTAGGTTGTTGTGAATTTGCAGGGTGATAAATCAAAGGAAAACTGAGTTTTTTCGTAAAACAACAGTTTTGGATATGAAAGGTTTCTTTTTGGCCAAAGACAGAGCTTTCACCAGCGCAAAGGGAAAAATTATAACCAGTTAGTTGGTGAAAATAAGAACTTTCACCAGCTAACTAGCAGGTCGTAAGGTGAATTAGCTGGTGAAACTACAGAAAGAAATTTTTGGAAATTTAAGCTGGAGCCAAGCAATTTTGGAGTGATTAAAGGGTTATAGGAGCATCAAAGGATTAACCACCAAATCAAAAAACAATCAGCATAAAAAATTCGTGGAGATTTTGGCACCAAAAAAAGAGTCGACTAAAATTTTGGTTATAGTTGTTGAAAAAATCCAGCAACAGAAGACAGATGTCTTTATCCTTCACGACATATTAGAGTCATTAAAGTGATGAAGACCAGATGTCAAAGATCAACAAAGAAGACAGTTCAAGTCCTAGGAACTAGTCTTTTGATTATTAATCTGTATTTAGTTAGTTTTATTTTCTATATTTAGATATACAGATCCAAGTTTTCAAGATCTAAAAACTAATTGTAAAGGCTATAAATGCCTATCTTTTTAAGAGATGGGGGTTCAATCTGGGAATACATTTTTGGCTACTGTTATAGAGTCTTATTGGATAATAGAATTACAGTCTCCTTTTGCCTTCAATATCAAAATTGCTCATGTATCTTGTTTTTCTGTACTTTACTTCAGTTTGATTTAGCTTTTAAAGACTGTCATCTCTTTATTAAGCTCATAAACTTGATTTGAAGGATTTCTTACTACCTTGTATTAACCCTACACCTAGCTGTATTTGGCAATCAAGATTAGTATTCTTCATCCCCTCTTTAAAATATCTTTTCTGATTATTGTTTTCTAAAAGCACTATTTCATTTGAATGTATGATGAGTTGTCTATTTCATTAATCATTAAGTTATCCCATTGTTCCAAGCATACCTACATATCATATTCTTAAGTTACCAAGCATCTTTAGCCTACAACCCTAAAGATTTTCTTGGAGAGATAACACGTGGTAGCTACTTGCTGTAGAAGAGAATGGTGGTTGTGTTTAGCCTTTCAATTTCGTCCTCTTTCTCGAGCCAGACGTGCTTGTGAGATTGCAAACAGAGGGCTGAGCGATTTGGGAGGAGGTGGTTGTTGGGGTTTCGCTTCGCCGATGAGGAAAATATGTAAGCATATACGAAGGGTGACCTACCTTACTGTGTCATTATCGGAGAGGAGTTCGACCGTTGAAGGCGTGCAAGACTGAAAGAAATAGGTGTGATTACTCTCATGGAGAATAGAGTGTGCGAGTAGATTCATATTTTTGGTGAGGAATAATTGGATATGTAGATTTGAGTTGTTTAGTTTGTATAATTAGAGTGTTTAAAAGTTTTTTAATTTATTTATGTATTCAGAAATGCAATTTAAACAACAAAAAACAAGGTAAAAGGTGACCCATTAAAACAAGATTAGGATCAGGTTTAATGAAATTATCAATATCCATCATGTCCACTGGAGAAAGGCTGCTAGTGAAAAAATTTAGGCTTTAGAAGCGTGTGGGCAATGAAAGGTAGGAAAATCCGCGGTGCTATGAGAGAACATCTTGTGAAAAGTGCAATATTGTCATCCCATGGGAGGTGGGGAGGGTGTGTCACACGAGAGGGAACTAGAGTGGGAGTTGGGTGGGTTGTGAAAAGTGCAATATTGTCATCCTATGGGAGGCGGGGAGGGTGTATCACACAAGAGGGCACTAGAGTGGGAGTTGGGTGGGTTGGAGGGTGAAGAGATGGTTACCCAACTTCCTTTTAGTAACAAGAGCATTT
>JZKD02S1400073.1:0-11278 GCA_000966675.3 Picea glauca
AAATGGAGATCATATGCAAAAGTAATTCCCCCGAGAAGTTGACGTATCAACTAACCACATCGGGGACCACAAACCTTTTAGTGTTTCATCTTCTAGGGTTATGGTTTTGGATGTTTAGGGTTTTCTCATTGATGCTTCATGTTAAAAGGACTTTTCAGCCTCATTGTAATCATGTTCTTGCAAATGCACGTAGATGTCACATCTCTTCTTAGAGATAACCTACCACCACTCTAGCGAGTTCATTTCACTCTGCATTTTACAGTTCATGCATATTTCGATTATTAATATAAATTGAGTATTATTGTATCTCTATGTTTAAGTCATATTTTTGTGTTTTATTACGTCCCCTCATAAATCTGGATCAATTCATCATCGAACCATAATTTCTTTGGTCTCCGAATGTCTCTTTTTTAATTCCTTTCATTTTATCTCTTTGGATACTACCATTTTGTTCCTTGAACTTGAAGACTTTCTTTTCCTCTTTGGTTATATCAACTTCGACAGTGGGTTTTATTTTGGGTATGGAAATTCATAATTCTTTATAATTGCACCTGTTTATAATTTGGGAAGTGAGTTAGCTGGTTGTCTGTGTCCTAGTGGTCCTATTTTTTTTTATTTTTTTGATCTCTGGTTCAACCATCTCTGGAAATAAGATTAATTGTAATCTATGGTTGGGATGTTCTGGATGCTTGTTGGGTATTGTGACTCTGAATCTTAATTTCAAAGTTTATATTCTCCTTTCTAGTTCTTCCTACTCTGGCAATGGGTTTTCTTGTGGGTTTTTCAAATCTAAATGTTATATTTCCATAGTTGATTTCAATACGGGTAGTTGGTCAGTGGGTTATTTGTGGATAGTTGGTATTGATTGATTTCTTTCCCATGTCTCAGCCAATTATAGTAATGGGTTAAATTGTGAAGTGATGTTTGGATATATTAGATGTTTGCTTGGTTTCAAAATGGATCCCACCTAAAGAAAAATTAAATGCATCCTTCATCGACATGAGGAAATTGTCGAAGCCAAAAACATGGCCCTTCAACATGTATCAATAAAAATGGGGGAAATAGGACAAACAATTTCAAATAAAAAACCTTGCACATTGATGATCTAGAAACATAATGTCAGTTTTTGAGATATTCAGTTTTGCCACAACAAACTCAGACGACATCCATCAACCAAGTGTCAGTAGTCTCTCGTCTTGGAAATACAGAGGAATAATATGGGGGTCATGGTGTAGTACCAATGGAAGTGGAAGAAAACTCTCCATCCCAAAGTGAAGCACACACTACAAGGAAAACACCTTGTAGTGGAGGTTTTTAGTGTTACAAGATTTGACAAATAAAAAAAAAAAACCTTTGCTACAACCTCCGCTATTAGAAGCGAAGGTTTTAATGTATGTTCCATATAACTAAAAAAAATTGAACGGACAAAGGTTTTGGCGGAGGTTTTGTTTCTGTCGGTACTTGTACTGCTAAAACGTACTGGTGTGATATTGAGTATCACACACCAGTGCATCCACATAAATAAAAAGCATCGGTGCGTCCACATAAATAAAAAGAACCTGTGCTTCTACATAAACAAAAATCATTGGTGTGTCCATACAAATAAAAAGCAACGTGTGTCCATATAAATAAAAATCACAAGTACTTCCACATAAATAAAAATCACTGGTGCATACACATAAATAAAAAACATCAGTGCTTTTTATGTTTATGCATGCATCAATTTTTTTTATTTTTATTTTTTTTTCGGAGGAAAAAAACATAAATTTTATTAATATATATAATTTCATTCTAAAGAATGCATGTTGAGGCATACATTTAAATCTGTTGGATTATATCCATCTAAACTCCTAACAAGGTCCACAAAAAAGAATCCCAAAAAAGTAAACTCCTTACATTAGCTGTATACTGAAGTTGCTTGTTTAGACAGGAATGTCTAAAGAGAATTTTGATATGTTGCATTCAGTCTGTGAATTCTCTCTATGAGAAGTTGGGAACCATATCCCCTTGAAGTATCTAAGTCCAATCAGTGATCCCATAAAATAGGAAAAATAAAAATATTGTAATGTCCATGAACCGATTCCATAAGAGACAAAATGTTTTTTTGAATATTCCCTGCTTGATCAGATCTATTCTATAAATGGCTGGTGAAAATGATAAAATATCTAACCTTCCTTATATTCTAAGATGTTCCACTGCCCGAGAGCCAAGAGAGGTCCTTCTTTAGATAAGGATTTTGCCTTGACATTCCTTTCCCTGTAAACATGATTGAAGGACAAATTTGTGAATAAGTTTGAAATTATAAAGACTTCATCCAAAACAGTAGAAAGTAAAATATTGTGAAACTGTTGGGTTCTCCTCATTCAGTTGATGACCGAAATTGAGTCTCCAAAATTGAGTCTCCAAAATTTTGAAGGTTTGTATTCTCCTTTTCACAAGAAAAAGTAAGCAGTAGTTTCAGAGCCAAAATTTTTGCAAAATTATTTGATCCTTGGCCCAAGCCCCACTTTAGGTTGAAAAAATGTGAATGGGAAAAGAAAATAACTCCCCCTCCCCCACAACGGGCTCCATTATCTTGAGAAGCACCATCAAAAAAATCCCATGGCCAAGAAAAATCAATATGTTCCGCCACCACCTACCTAGGAGGAGGAGATTCCTTTCCTTGAGAGAAATGTGCAAGGATTGCGAGGCATTGGGCATAAACTATATCAGGAAGGGAAGCCTTATCTTTGAAAATAACAACGTTACGAGCAATCCAAACGCCCCAAAGAATAATTAGGGGGAGTATCTTGATGTTGTTGAAATTGTGGTATTGTACCCAATTTCTCCAGGCCTCTTCAATAGAAGGCCCATGCCAATTGAAATTATAACCCAATGTAGAATAAACAATTCTCCAAGTGTGAATAGAGAAGGGAGATTGTAAGAAAAGGTCTGTGGAAGTTTCCTCATGCTCCTTGCATAAAGGACATCAACCCAGTCCTTCCATACCTTTGAGTTTCATTCTATCCCAGGTAGGGGCCTTTCTCTTGATGAGACACCACATGAACATATGTGCCTTTAGTGGACATTTAGATTTCTAGATTCCCTTCCACCACCATTCAGGAGCATGTGGTCTGAGGTTGATCATTAAAAAGGAGTAGCCATATTTTGGGGTGTAGACCTTGAAAAGACTGAATTTACAAATTAGTTCATCATCATGGTCTTTTGGTTTGATATGACTTAATTAGAGAGACCTGATGTATGCATTCTAGTGGGTAGATAGTTGTTCTTCCAGATTAAGTACTTGTACATCTTTTCATCCCTATCTCCAAATCATCGTTTGGTGTTCGTCTGTAATCTGATTTAGATGAATAAATCCCATTTCATGCAATCAGTCGATTAATACATGAGGAAGGATATGTTGACCATTTTTGCCCGACCAAGGGTCTCTACCAATCCTGAGGGAATTTCCTTTTTCAGCCTTCCAAGCAAGCCCTTGGATAATAACTGTAAAATATTTGACAAAGGCCTTCCACGTGATAGAACCATTTTGGAAACTATGTGTTGACCTTCTGATCCACTCCTTCACTGAATCTGGACTTATATATTTTTGAGTGACTATGTTCGACCATGAAATTTCTGATTGGATCGACCTCCATTCTGACTTGGCTGCCAGTGCAGTGGAATTTTTTTGTATATTTTTCAGTTCCCAACCTCCCAACAACTTTGGCATAGCTAGAGAGTCCCATTTAACCTAGGGCATCACAAAACTCTCATTCTTACCTCCCCAAAGAAACTTGAAGCATATCTTCCTTATTTTCTCCAGAGTACCTTTTGGGATCCAAGCCATAGAAAACCAATAGACCGGAATTGCCTCAAGTACATATTTTACTAGAATCAACCTGCCAGCTCTGGATAACCACCTGAAGCTCCATGATTTTAGTCTTTTTTCAAGCTTTTCGAGTAGCCAATTCCAATCCAATTTTGTGTAGGAGTATGGTTTTAGATGAAATCCCAGGTATTTTAGACCTTCATCAAGGGGATTTTCCACAAAGGGGAAGTGGTCTTTATAGATCAAGATTTCCTCTGGGTCCATAAGATGTGTAGAAAGAGTATATTTTGAACTATTTATTTGCATTCACGTCGCCCTGCTAAAAAAGCATAGGATGGATCCCAGTTCTTCGACATACCCTCTTAATCTGCTGTAGAAAATTAGTACATCATCTACAAAAATAAAATGAGTGAGGGAAAGATGGTGGGTAAGAGGAATACCCGAGAAGCTTCTGTTATTATTGGCTTCAGTTAATGCTCTACTTAGGCCTTCAACTACTATAAAAAAAAAAGAGGGGAGAAAGGGCATCCCTATCAAATTCCTCTCTTTGTAGTAAAAAAAGTTGAGGCCGCCCCGTTTATGAGCACGGTGAAGGAAATCGAAGTGATGCAATTCATGATCCAATTTACAAAGGAAAAACCAAAGCCCAGATGAGTGAGTAGCAGTTTGAAGAAAATCCAACTGAATCGATCAAAAGTATTTGAAAGATCAATTTTTAGCACTGCTCCTTTCAATTTCTATGTCTTTATTCTGTGTAAAGATTCCTGAGCAACACCAATTGCTTCATGGATCTGTCTACCTTCTAGGAAACCAAACTATTCTTGGGAAATAGTTTTAAAGAGGATACCTTTTATTCTTCTACTGATGATTTTTGAAATTATTTTATAAATGTAGTTGCACAAAGAAATGGGTCTATAGTCATCCAAGCTTTCTGGATCACCTTGCTTTGGAATTAGAGCAATGAAAGTGGCATTGAAGGGGGGATGGATGAAGCCATTAAGTCTGGATTCTTCTACAACTTTGAGAATATCCTATCCGATGATATTGAATAGGCCTACATAGAAATCCATGGACCATCCATCGGGACCCAAAATTTTTCCGTTTTGGAAACTATGGAGGACTTATTTTAATTATTCTTTCGTTACTTCCGCCATTGGGTCCAGATTTTCGCCTTCTTCTACAAAACAAGGGAAGCATAATTCCATATATAGGATAGCATCCATGGATACCCTTTTTTCTATTGTATATATATATTTGAAGTGTTGAGATCCAAGCCTTGCCATATCTTCAAATGAAGAGAGTTTCCTTCCTGAAGGGTCCTTTAGCCCCCATATGGTGTTTGCTAGTTTCATGTCTTTTGCATAAGCTTGGAAAAATTTTGTGTTTTCATCCCCACTTTGAAGCCACAATGCCCTACTATTTTTTATCCATTCTTCTTCTCTAGCTTGGAGAAGCGCTCTTCTGTTCTTTTCTAGAGATAAAAGGGTCTCTTTTTCTGATGGGGTGGAAAATCCCCCTTTTTCAAAGTCATATAGGGATTGAAGTGCTTCTTTTGTGTTGATAATGTCTTGTTCCAACTGCTGCTTTTTATTTTTTGACCAAGACTTTTTGGTAGTTTTTACGGCTTTTAAGTTCTTTGCAAATTGGACAATAACACTCTCTGTTGGCCCTAAAGGAGCCCAAACTTCCTTTACTAACTTTATGAAACTTTTCTCTTTTAACCGGCTAGAGTTAAATTTGAAGGGGCTAGCTGGATTTCTGGTAGCTCCTGCTATCTTCATAAAAATTGGGTAGTGATAGATTCCCCTCCTGAACCTACCATTGTCTGAAAAGAAAAGGCTCTTCAACCAACGAGTTTGAAATCAAAAAATGATCTAGTCTCTTTCCTATATGTTCTTCTCCCAAGCATTTATTTTTCCAAGTGCGACCAAGCTTTGTAGGGGATATATCAATCAGCCTAGCTTCCTCGATCTTATGAAATTTGAAATCTAAGAGAGAATGTGCTTGGGGTCTCTGTCCCCAAGATCCGGCCTCCCCAATGGAGAAGTTTAGGTCCCCCCTCCAATATGAGAAAACGGTCTTTTAAGAAGGATTTTTCTAGCGGGGAATTCCAAAATTGAGGTCGGTCCTGAGAGGGGCCATATATGTTTAAAATCATAAAATATTTCCCCAATTCTATAACATAAAACGACATACCTTGGTCAAAGTGGAAGCCCCAAGAATATTCAATCTTTATATATTTTTGGTTCCAACAAAAGGCCAGGTCTCTCGCACGACCAGAGGCATCCAAACCAAAGAAAGACCAATATTTTAAGAGCCTTTCCATCATTGACACAATCGAGGTCTCTACCCCAAGGGTTTCTTGTAACATCACTATATGAGGCTGCGCTAACTCCAACAACTTATGGAGGCTGAGATGTTTGGAGGGGCTCGCCACCCCCCTACAATTAAAGGAAAGAATTTTCATTTGGAAAACCCTTCAGGGGTTGGCATTGCTCTAAGTGCCCAGAAAATGGATAGTTGTCTTCCCGCCATGACATCCATAACCGCACGAGATTGTGATTTTGAGAGAAACGATTTTATTCCCCTTCCTTTGGAGTGGGGACCAGTTGACGGGTTTAAACCCAAACCTTGGAGAGTGGCATCCTGGCGCCCAACATAAGAGACCATTTGAAAATGTAATTGATAGCAGATGGTCTCTTCATTTGTCAAGAGAGAGGAGTCTTGACTTTGTGAGGGGAGAGGGAGGAAAGAAGGGGTTGTGGCTTGGGTGAAAGAAAGAATGAAGAGGGGAGGGCCTGGGGAGAAGGGGGAAAGAGTCAGAGGGAGAGTCTTGGCTCTAAAAGAGGAAGGGATACTTTTTAACTTACTTAAGCCCAAAATATTCAGGGATACAGACTGAAGATAAACAAAATTTACAAAGACGGGAGAAAGAGGAGGCATACCCAAGTGTGCGTCAACTCCTTTCTTTAACTGGTAGTCAAGAGTGGTAGGAAGTTGATCTGGATCCCGCCGCTTCCCCACGACCTTTGGATGGTTGGATAAAGTAGTCCCCATCCCTTGCTTGGCCAACATTTCAACTTTTCGTGTTGTGATTTATTTCCCATCCCAAATTGGTCCTCGTGATTGAAGGGGAGGCATCACTTCACTTCTACCAGAGCTATAAGGAGAAGATGTTCTAAGCCCAGAATTCTACGAAGAGGGGGATTTTCGATTCATCACAAGGGAGCACTCTGTAGCCCAATGTCCATGTTTGTGGCATCTATGACATTTGAAAGGAATACCCTCATAGTCAAGGAGTTGTCTGAACAATAAGTCTCCACGAGTGAGCTCCAACGTATCCGAGAGGCCCTTTCTGATGTTTAACGAAACAAGAATCCAAGCCACTAAAATTTTTCCTAAGGATAAAAAAAACATATCCACCTTCATGAAATTCCCCATGGTGTTGCCAATATTCTCAAAGCATTTCCATCTCCAGCACTCTAGGGGCAGCCCTGACAGCCTTACCCAAATTGGAATTTCATCAATCCTTTCACGGTTTGCATCGAATAAAGGGGTCCATCTCTTCAATAACAAAGGAGTGGATTTTATACACCAAGGGTCATGCAAGACTTGGCTCACATCTGTCGTTGTCTGAAATTTGAATAGAAACCACCCTTTTGCAAGGGTATGCACTGACGGAAAAGGGAAACCCAAATCCCTCTAGTGAGAAGAGACCCATGCCTTCAGTTGGTCGAGGCTTAAATGCCTCCCGTTTGTGCGCCCTACAAATTCTTTTTCAGCTAGATCTGGAACCTCTGGAATCATGACATTGTCCCTAAGAGCCAACGAGAGCATGCAAGGGACCAATAAAATCCAAGGGCGTGCTTTCTTTTTCTTTGGAGTCGAGGAATCACCTTCGAAGGCTTTCAATGCTAGACAACGAAGGGTTGTTCTAGAGGATGAAGGTGAGTGAGGGAAGTGAACAACAGAATCCAAACTAGTGGCACAAGGAGGAGCGGGGGGGATCAATAAGTCATTCAAATCCAAAGAAGAAGGGAGGCCCAGCTTCATAAGGTATAAAGAAGGGTAGAGGTCAGAAAAAACACTTACCAATTCAAGAGAAAGAGTCCAGTCCAGAATCTGGCTGGAAGGAAACCCTCCTTCCTCAGACGAGAATCCCTATTCAAACTTTTGGACTACCAAATTAGACACAAAACTCCATAACTCTGAAAAACCTTCTAGTGGGTTTGGGTAAAAACCTTCCCTTTGCAGAGCTTCAGCAACCGGGGCTACAGGAAGGTCCCTAAGAACTGACAACTAGATCCTCGAGGCTGGATCACATGGTGGGTTTGGAGAGGAAACCCTCCTCGAGCTCCCGAAAAACGACAATAGAAGCGGAGAGAACGTGTCAATGGAGCTACCAGCTGGAAGGTTCCATATGAGCTGGCCATCCAACTGATTGAATTCGTAGTCTACCTACTCCTCCATAGCGACAGGTATACGCCCACCAAGCTGAAGCGAGAAAAACCAGGCACACACATTGATGTGTATTGTAAGCATGAGCACCATAATACTTTGAAACGATAAAAATATAATCATATATTTTGTCGTTTAAAGTAACGATGTTTTCTCACAATTTTTAGCACCGATGTGTATAACTCATAAAAATGCATTGTTTAGTGAGTTCAAAATAATACAGTGCACCGATATGTATATATTTTAATTTTTTTTTTAACAAATTTTCAATTAATCATCTCAAAATCAAATATTCTTTTATAATAATATTGATTTTTAGATTTGTGTTATTGTGTTTTGATATAACGATTGCATTAATGTGTTATCCAACAGATTACACCTCTATTATTTGTAACAATGTAAATAATCCATATATTGAATAATCAACAATTCCACATTTTACAACATATGACAATCCAATAAAATAAGAATCCCATTTTATTATATATGAATAAGTGACCCATTGTCATACAAGATGGGACAACATAAAGGTCCACAATAATCAAAATGAAACCAATATGTAATTTTTACACTCGTTGGTAACATATCTTCATGCAATTGGGACAATATGTCGAGAACATTAAACAAAATCTCTTATTTTCATAGACAAATATTCCAAAACATACAATGTGCAGTAACATTCATTTATATTGATTGTCATTCAACAACACTTGAACTGCTATCATCACTCGAGCTGCATGCATGCCTCATTTGTTCATCAATTATAGGTGATATTGTACTTTGGTTATTTAACTTGATGTTTTCTTGATGGTTTGGTTTTGATGTTCCACCTCTTCATGTTCCATCTACAAACATATAAATAAAGTGTAATAAGTATATCTACATTTATATATAGTAGAATATACATGATTGAGTAAATCAAAAAGTGTACCATAGCAAAAATTGCTTCATAAACAATACACATTCTTTCAAAGCCATGTTGCACACCATCTCTCAAAACATCTTATGTTGGATTCCCTCCATACTTTGTTTCTTGCATGTTTAATATGCCATGACAAAGAACCATTGATATAATTAATATAAAGGTTTCTTTCTGTTCCATTGATTATAAAACAAGGGAAGTTAAACAACATAGCTACTTACAAATTGTTCAATTAAACATTGATACTTCAACATATACTCACAACCCATACTTAACCCAATGTCTATCAATTCGTCGGTTGGCTCTTTTTTATATGTTAGCACCTATTAGAAGACATCCATGGATGAGTGTAAATTAATTATTTAAATACAAATATCACAACAAAGATGAAATTTTAAGTAAGATCAGAAAAGTTATTACCTGTAAACTTTGCGATCAACCCTTTTATTCCTCATCATCCCATCTTGTGCACTGAATGGGTTTCATTTTTTCCTTTTATATAACAAAACAATTGAAAATCAATATTTCATGCAATAATTGAATTTGATGTACATTAAAAAAAAATGAATGATTACATACCAAGAGAAACAACAAGGAAGCTAGGGCTTCCAATACCGAATGTAGCTGTGAAACCCTTTTATTTTTTTGATAATGCATCAAAATTTGTTTGAATCAAATAGGGGAAATATTGAGATGATGAATATAATAAAATCACATACCCAAAATTTCTCCTTTGCAAATTTGTATGTAAATCTAGATTTTCAAAAAAATCTACCCACTCCAAAGACTTTGCTTGTAAATCTCTCTAGCACAAATCTGCCCTATAAATTTTGGCAATGGAATGAAACAATGATTAACGTTTTCATTTATAAACACATACATTTTAAAAATATAAAATTCCTGCTCATTTTTTCACTGTATATTTCAGTGCATTGATTTGGTTTGGTAATTTTTTTATTTTACCCTTTAACGGTGTGCCTGACAGTAAGATGCACTGATGCATTTTTTTATCGGAACACATCGAGGCTGTATTGGTTTCTAAGTGCATCATGGAAGGTTTATGGTTTTTAAATTATTATTATTTGTTTAAAAATCAATTGTTTTGGTGTGCTTTGTTATTGGGGGAGAATCGATGCATTTTTTTGTTGGAGGAGCACTGATGCACTTTGTTATCGGGGAATCACCAGTGCGCTTTGTCATTGGGGAGCACTGCGACACATTTTAGCATTTTAATATTTTTTATTAATAGGGGTTATTGGTGTGATTTATTTTTTAAGCATCGGAGCATTATGTTTTGTAAGAGAACCAATGCCTCATTTCTGTATAGGAGCATGTGCTCTATTTCTGTACAATGCGCACCACGAACCGTAATTTTTTTTTTTAAAAGAAAACTGATAGAGACAGGGTTTGGGATCCAATGCAATGAGTGAT
The DNA here is from genome assembly GCA_000966675.3 of Picea glauca. Classification (NCBI taxonomy): domain Eukaryota; kingdom Viridiplantae; phylum Streptophyta; class Pinopsida; order Pinales; family Pinaceae; genus Picea; species Picea glauca. Next base: position 10,623 of record JZKD02S1400073.1, read on the forward strand.
CCCATTGCAACAGATATTGAATGCCCCACACAAGTAAAGAAACCCTATAAAAATCTATTGCTTAAAAAAAATTCTACTTGTGAAATATAAAGAGAAAAAGCAAGAAAAACAACAAGGAAGCTAGGGCTTCCAATACCGAATGTAATTGTGAAACCCTTTTATTTATTTTTTATAATGCACTAAAATTTGTTTGAATAAAATAGGGGAAGGATTGAGATAATGAATAGAACACAATCACATACCTGAAATTTCTCCTCTTCAAATTTGTATGTAAATCTATCTCTTCAAAAAAATCTAAACACTTGAAAGACTTTGCTTGTAAATCTCTCTTACACATATCTCCCCTCTAATTTTTGGCCAAAGAATGAAATAATGATTAGGGTTTTCATTTGTAAACATGTATCTTGAAAATATAAATTTCTCTCTCATTTTTCGTTGTATATTTTAGTGCATTGATTCGGTTTGGTAATTTTTAAATTTATTTTACCCTTTAATGGTGTGCCCGACAATAAGATGGACCTATTCATTTGTTTTTACCAAAATGCACCGGGGCTGTATTGGTTTATGAGTGCATTGTGGAAAGTTTAGGGTTTTTAAATAATTTTTTTTTGTTTAAAAATCAATTGTTCAGGTGCGCTTTGTGTTAATGTTTATGC
>JZKD02S1400084.1:0-11278 GCA_000966675.3 Picea glauca
GATGAGGAAATCACTAACTTGTGGTATTGGATGTATTGATAGAGAAGAAGGATGTTTGTCGATACACTACATATGGGTGAAGAATAAGGGAACTCACCAATACTTTATATCGTCGGGTCAGAGTGATTTGAAGAAATGCTGTAAGTGGTAAATCATAGAGAGTGAGAAGAGAGAATTGGGATTTTTCATTTGCGTGAGAGAGGCTAAGAGGATTTCCAATAGAAAATTTTAGTAGGGGGGGACAATTTATTCTCTTATGGAAAAGGTAAGAAAATAACTTAGGGAGGGTGTTGTGCAAACACAACAATTGGCAGCACACTGGGTGAAGCCAAAATATATGCTAGTCTTTCCTAACTTATAATTGGAAAATGTAGAGGGTCATAAAATTACCTTTAAGATCAAAAAATTAAAAAATAATGTGAAACTGTTACTTGAAAGATTCCATTGTGGTGGGCTCACTGTTGACTCTTGCATGTTAGCTAGTGGAGCTTTTCTACTATAAATAGAGGACAAATTTTGGTGAGATTTATTTCTTTAAAATGCATCGACGATTCATGATGGTATCTCTGTGCTGGGGTCGATATAGGTTTGGGACAAAGAATGATTTACACTAGGTGTGTATATATATATATCTCACAAGTGTTGCTCCACTTCCTGCGAGCATCCATATCCATGATGGAGTCATCATGGCATCACATACCTTTCTCTATTGCAAGCAAGCATCCATAGCCTTAGCAGAGATATCGACAAGTCCCCTAATTTGTTCAAGATTTCTTTCCCATTCCTTCCCAGTTTATTTAGTGCATGATTAACATCCGGTGGATGGGGAAAGCATTGAACTTTTAGCCTGATATGTGATGACTGGCATCTATTGAGATTTATTTTCATATTTGCTACACCTAGCTAAATAAGGTTATCCATTTTTATTTTTATCCTTTATACTTTGACACTTCAACTTTCACGTGAGAAACTTCTTAGTGTGTGGATGGTTCCCCCATTACATAGGGTTTTATCACCAACTAATATGAAATAATGAACATTGATTAACCACTATGTTAAGTCATGGTTTGACCATTGTTACAATAGTTCAAAACAATTCTTATTCATGTTCAAACAGAGACCCTTAGTTCATCTCATGAGATAGGAAAGAGATGCAAGCTGAATTGAGCCTTTTTCTTGTGCAAATGTGTTTCCTGTAGAAGAAAAAAAATGGTGAGATGTTTGTATGTCATCAAATATAATGAGGGATTGAAACACAAACACAAATTAGAGAATGAACTTCCTTCAAGGGAAATTATTACGAGGAAAGAAAGAGAAGAGACATATTCAGAAATATGAGATGAACTCGGACCAAAACCTTCTGCAAATGAAAAATGAAACTTTGGATAAATGATGATCAAAGATATGCATTCAATAAGGAAAGTAAAATGAGAAAGAGATCATGAGTGTAAGTGTTTCCAACAACTTTAAAATGTTTATGCATCCCAACCAACCATAAGTTTGTAGCCTCTTGGAAAGACTAATCCATGTGAAAGTGTATACATGTATTATTTTCATTCAGATGGGATTTATTGCTAGAGCTAATTGAGAATTGCATCCCCCATCATGATTTTATGAAAACTACAATTTCATACTTGCAGCCTTGTGTTTTAGGGGGTAAGGGCTGGAAAGAGTTCGAATTCATTATCCACCAGATTGCTTTTTCTTTAGTTTTGCAGGATCTTTACTCACTCTCTACATCTTCTATCCCTAAAACCTATGCTACATCGATGTGACATGCTCATTTAACAATGGTCCCAATTGTGCACTTGTACCCATGTGGACAAACCATTCAAGACATGAGATTGATTTCATCTTAGAAATTTTAGAAATGGCTCAAAATAATCATGTGTAGAAGGTTTAAAGGTATAATCACAAAATCAAGTTTGCGAATAGAGTTCCTCGATGACATATTTTGTGATCAGGTCAAATTCTCTGAAGCCATGTGTCTTCTTCAAGCCATGTACTTCTATCCGAGAGAGCACAAAATTCTACAAGAGGGATTTCCATACAGTTGAAATGTGAATAACATTAATGAAAGTACTGACCACTGATACATATTGCTTCATTATCCATTTTCAAACATAAATGTTTAACCATTAGATAATTTGACCAAAAGAAACATTGAGCAAGGTAACTCCTTCCCAGAAGAGCATGTTTGCAGGGATCTCACAATATAAACTAGAAATAAAGTCAGTATCTAGGATGGTATGGGACTCTAATAGAAAAGATAATGGATTTGGAAACATAAGACACCATACCTATTTAGATGCATGAAATCAACTCATGAGTCTTACCAATTCATGCTTCCAAGATCCCAGTAGAGAGGTGGAGTCGACTTAGCTTAAATGTCATTCTATCAAGTGGAAGTTTTCTTTCAGGGAGCAGATGACTATGTCTATAATGATCACCAATTATTCCCTGAAGAAGTGTGTTTGAGAACTATTTGGTTGATCAATATCCCCAAGATTAGAGGTCATTGTTCTTGAATCACAACGCTCTTTCCCAGCTGAAAATGTTCATTAAATTATTTGCATCAACACTCCTTCAATTGTTACCTTCTTGAACCATGTTGTATATCATGTATGTTGGGATTTGAATAGGTTCAATATCAGAAAATGAGGTAAGTGTCCACACCATGAATGGAAACAAAAAAGAAAGGTTGCATGTAACACTTTTCCTCTTAAAACTTCTTTGAGCATGGATTTGTAGATTAATCAATGATACTTATGCAGTATGTGCAACCTGTTGTATGGTTTGAGCTTTATGTTCTTGGTTGAGTTTTTGAAATATCGTTCTTGGTGAGCCTTCTCAACATAACTCTCAAAAATTTGCAGACCGATTCCTTGAATAGCTCTGTTGAGAGTTTCATGATTGGGATCAGATGTACCTACTCATTCAATTGCTGAAAATTCCAATTCTAAAGAAAACAAGAACATCATGATGTAAAACCCCCAACGAGATTAATATGAAGAAAACCAAACCAATGAACTTCATGAGAAAACTCAAACAAGGTCATATCAAGATAAAACCAATGAAGACCATTGAATCAGTCCAAGTCAAGATGTTGCATATGATTTTTTGAAGAGTGGAGAAATAGAATGGGAAATCACATTAAGAAGATTAAATGTGATTCAAGAGAGCTTCCAAATATGCCTTCAAACTTCAACAAGGAGGAAAACATATCATTCAAGATACCCAATTTATTAAGGAAGTGATATGATATGAAAATATTATGTTTCACTCTCATAATGGACAATGCATGATGATAAAAAGATGGATTTCAACAATTTGAACTCACAGGACCAAGGAGCATATATCTATATTGTCACCCAAACTGATTGGGAAAAGTATTTTTCCTCAAAAATCAAGCTTAGGAGCTTGTAGTGTCAGAATATAACATCAAAGTGTTTGTGTGTATGTGTTCTTTGAACCTTTATATTTCCTGGATACTCAACATAGTCAAAAACAAAATGAAATTTGTTCTACTTTGAGATGTACATGCCAGAGGAAAAATACACTATTATTTCCCATAAAAGAAAAAGTTTTTAAAGCCAAGGAAGATATAAGTGTACCAAGAGCCTAATGAAAAACCCCCTCATAGGAAAACAAATATTCTAATTATTTTACTCAATGGACATTATCATGAAAGAATTAAGTTACAAAGATCATGATCTGTTATAATATTTTTAATTTCTTCCACAAAAATCATTGATATGCCCTTTACATTCTTGAAATAAGCTCTATTCATAAGGTTCAGGTCAATAGAAAAGCATACCTGCTGAGAATATTTTGTAACCATATGTTATCTCACCAGTATTTGTTTCGAGAACCAAGTAAATGAACCCATGATACTGCAACATTGATTTGTTGATCCGTAATCCTTTGTGAGAAACATAGCCATCAACAAATTGATCAATAGGGTTTGCAAATCAATTGCAGATCATGAACAATAGAACCATGAGAAGTTGATATGTTTCCTTCAAACTAGTTTCCATTTTCCCCAAAAGGATTAGTATAATAGACTATTCAGTTGTCAATCATTAGAGTGAATGCTAGTGAAGCAAATGAATCTTCCAGTTGAACTTCTCAAATAATTTTGCACATGGTTTCCTCATGATAACCAAAGTTGAACCAAGATTTCAGTCAAACAAAAAAATGAAATGCATCAAATGACAAGAAAAATATTCAATGCAAAATAAACTTAGATTAAAACAAGCCATCATGAGCCGCAAACCGAACTAAAACAGATGGTGGATTTTATTCAAGAAACCATGACAAGTCAAGGTCTATGCTATACAAGAGAAAGTAAAATCAAACATCTAACTATGCTGTAAGAAATGAAGAAATGGACTACTCTACTCCTATTCCTACTCTATCGTACACTTGTTGAAACAAGGCTACGTGAAAGCATAATTCCAGTGTACCCAATCAAGTAACTCCAAACCTACAACCACATGTTCATCAAGAGTTAATTGCAAAAAATGGAGCGGTGATGGATCAAATATAGGAATAATTGATTCAAGAAAATCTCCACCCAACATATTAAGTTTGGAAACATTATGGTTCATGGGAAATGTAGACATGTAGGATTCCTCCAACCAATCTTCAATTCCATCATAAATTTTGCAATGATTAATGTAAGACTATTGGAAAAAAATAGAAAATGAGTGACATACCTGATAACCCATAAATGAAATTTGTGTATAATATACCTTGTGAGAGAGTCTCAGTATGGGTGGAATCATTCATTCCATGGGTCGAAGAAAAATAATGAGAACATTTCATAACCATTGGTCAAAACCAAAGTGCATCATTATTTAAGAAAGACTCCTTGGTCCTACATTTTACATGACCCACTTGCTAAGAGGAGAGATTATATTTGATATTTTGAGGGAAATATTGAGTGAAATATGACTCCAAGCCTTGTCCTATGACATCAATAATGTTATAAAAATAGGATCGCAGAGCAATAAAATAAAACAAATGTGGAAATAAAACACAAAATATACAGAATACAATAGACACACAAATATACATGGTTCACCCAGTGTGGGCTACGTCCACCAAAGAAATTGGCAGCTCCTTCATTTATTATTATCCAACAAATGAAGGGATACAACCTACAACACACCCGCTGTAACTTCCTCTTCTTTCTCTCATAGTTTCCTCACTCAGAATATAATATTCACAATGATGCATAGCCATAATACATTTCCCTCATAAAAGAGGTTTTCCTTCTAGAGTAAAAACCCTAACATAACTTCTACCGTCAGATCTACGACCTTATAATGAACGATCCAAATTTACAATGAAATTAAAATATACATTTACAAGGAAAAGTTTCCTTTGGGGGCTTCATCCTTGAAACCCCATCGGGGAATGCTGTCCCCCGAACCCTTGCTAGGGGCTCGCTTGCCCCTAGACCCCACAGAGGGGGTAACCCCCCTCTGAACTCCCTCGCGTGGAAGAGTGTACATTATTATGGGGTGTAAATTATTCATGGGGTATAAACAGGGATGAAAAGAAAGATCTCTGAATCAGGAAGATAATCAGGCTCCACAACCAACAATCTCCCACTTGGAGACTAATCTCAACAACTCCATCATTGTTGTATATGATAGACTATGATCCTTCTTGGACCTGGAAAATTTCTCAGCTTCATCTTCATGCTTGAAGACCAACTGAAACTAAGTAGGAACTCGGTTTCTCCCTGGTTACTCCCTTTGTTAACATGTCTGCAGGATTCTGGCTAGTGTGTATCTTTTCCAACTTCAAAGGTCCATCTTCCAAGACAGATCATATGAAATGGTACCTAAGCTATATATGATTAGTATTCGAATGGAAGGTTGAGTTCTTTGCAAGATGAATGTCACTCTCACTATCACAGTACAACCTAATATTCTCCTACTTCTTTCCCAATTCCTCCATAAACCTCTGTAACCAAATAATTTCTTTACTATCCTCTGTAGCAGCATCATACTCTTCCTCTATTGTTGAAAGTGCAAAAAAATTTTGTAGTTTCGAAATATAACTTAATGATGTTCCACCTATAGTAAAAACATACCCTGTGGTGCTCCTCCTACTATCTTTATCACCTGCCATATTTGAATCAACATAGCCCTGTAGAAAAATGTTTGAACCTCCAAAAGATAATGCATGAGTAGCACTACCTATCAAATAATGAGAATCCACTTTACTATCTCCCAATGTTCTTTACCTAGATTGTTCATATACCCGCTCACAACTCCCACTGCATGTGCAATATATGGTCTTGTGCAAACCATCACATAGATCAAGCTACCAACCACTGATGAATAAGGGACCCTGGACATGTATTCTATCTCCTCCTGTGTCTTGGGACACATTTCCTTAGTTAATTTGAAATGGCTAGCCAAAGATGTACTAACTAGTTTTTCATTTTGCATTCTAAACCTCTCCAACACCTTCTCTATGTACTCACCCTGAGATAATGTCAATTTGCGATTTTTCCTGTCTCTTGTTATTCTCATACCAAGGATTTTATTTGTAGCACCCAAATCCTTCATCACAAATGAATTAGCTAATTTATTCTTGAGCACATTTATATTCTACATATTAGACCCTGCAACAAGCATGTCATCTACATAAAATAGAAAGATAATATAGCTTCCATTTTCTAGATTTTTAAAATAAACATAGTGGTTAGAATGAAATATACTATAACCCCATTCTGTCATAAACCTGTCAAATTTCAAATATGCAATATACCAGATTTTAAATGTATGCAGAACAAAAATAAAATGCTAGAAATGGCAGAATAATAACAATATAACCAGAACATTCACCACAATAGCACTGAAATGATATAAGAATAACAAAAAAAATAACACTTTGAATCTGAAAGCAATGTTCACGGGCCTCTTCGAGGGGGCAACCTCTAGTTGAGCATATCTCTATTACAATAATATCCAAGATAGGGTTATCATACCCTCGACTCTTATTTATACTAAATATGTCTATTAAAAGAAGCATCTAGAGGAATATCCTTCTAGAAGCGGAAGCTTCTATTAGGTCTTCTTACATCCGCCTTATTCTAATTTATTGATAGGATTTACTAATATTGACCTTTATTACATCCGAATATATTCTTCTATCTATGTGTGGGTTAGGACCCTAACATGTCCACCCCCTTAAAAACAACCTTGTCCTCAAGGCTTGAGATGAGGAAATTGTTTTAGAATGGTAGCTAGTTCCCAAGTGGCATCTATTGGAGTTGTATCTTTCCCCTGGAGTAGAATTTCCTTGATGGTTCTTTGACATAGGTGACGCTCACGCTGGTCCAAAACTGCTTCTATCTATAGCCAAATGGATCCTTCTTTAGCTAACTCGGGAAGGCTGGTTTGAATTTGACACTTAGCTCCAATCACCTTCTTTAAGAATGAAACATGAAAAGCAGGATGTAGCTTCAAATGGTTGGGCAAAGCTAACTGATAGGATACTTGTCCCACATGCTTGAGAATGGTATAAGGACCATAAAATTTGGGTGCTAGCTTCTGACAATGCTTGGCCTTGAGGGAAGTTTGCTTGTAAGGTTGCAGTTGAAGAAACACCTGATCCCCTTCTGCAAATTTACGATCAGAGCGACCTTGATCTTCTTGTTGCTTCATGCGATTCTGTTCCATTACAAAATTCTCTTTAAAGGTACAAAGAATAGCCTCTTGATATGTAAGTGTTTGGTCAACTGCCTGGACCTTCAAGGCACCCGGTAAGTATGAGAGAACTGAAGGTGGCTTATGTCCATATACCACTTCAAAAGGAGTCATGTGTGTAGCTGTATGGTATGAAGTGTTGTACCACCATTCAGCTAGGGGTAACCATTGAGCCCTCTGATTTTTATTTTTTGGAGAAAAACACCTCAAATATGTTTCCAAACACTTGTTGACAACTTCCGTTTGGCCATAATTCTGGGGATGATAAGTTGTGCTGAGATGCAATTTGGTGCCTTGTATCTTGAACAGTTCTTGCCAAAAATTGCTTGTGAAAGTTGGGTCACGATAAGAAACAATAGAGTGCAGCATGCCATGAAGCTTGAATACCTGATCCATGAAAATTTGAGCCATCGTGGATTTTGTAAATGGGTGTTGAAGGGTGCAGAAATGAGCATACTTGGAAAGGCGATCAACAACCACCATGATGACTGATTTATTTCTTGATTTGGGTAAGCCAGTAATAAAATCCATAGAGATATCTTTCCAAATAGCAGGTGGAATCAGGAGCGGTTGTAGTGTGCTCAAATATTTGACCGTTTCTCCCTTTTTGCATTGAAACACATCACATTCAGTGAAAAAATTATGAATGTCCTGTTTCATACCATCCCAGAAAAAGGAACGTTTGACCCTGTCATAGGTTTTGGTGAACCCAGAGTGCCCTGCTATGGGTGTAGCATGAAGCTCAGAAAGTACTGTGGATTTAAACTTTGATTGTTTACTTAAATACAAATGGCCTTTGTATTGAATTTCATCATGGAGCCAAGAGTACCCTGGGGAAGCTGGAGCATTGGACAACAATTGTTGGATCAAATGTGAACTTTTGGGATCTTGTAACCATTCCCAGTGAATGACTTGGAGCCAATCTGGTACAATGAATGAAAGAGAAAAAAAGGGATCCTTCATCTTCATATTTTCAGAAAAGTGCATCCGCAACCACATTGTCTTTTCCTTTCTTATAAATGATCTCATAATCATATCCAAATAGCTTAGTCACCCATTTCTGTTGTTCTGGGGAGGAAATGCGTTGTTTCAGAAAATACTTGAGCCTTTGATGGTCTGTCTTAATTTGGAAACGTTGCCCCAATATATAAGGGCGCCACAAATCAACGACATGCAGAATAGCCAACATTTCCTTTTCATAGATGGATTTTCCCAGATTTATTTCAGATAGTTGCTTGCTGGTAAAGGCCAAAGGTCAACCCTCTTGCATAAGGACAACACCAATTCATTTCCTTGTGGCATCACATTCCAACACAAAGGTCTTTGTGAAATCGGGAAGGGAAAGGATTGGAGTGGTGCACATGGCCATATTCAAGGTTTGAAAATCTTGAGCAGCAGTTGTATTCCAAGTGAAAGAGTTATTTTTTAGGAGAGGAGTGAGAGGTGCTACAATCTTCCCATAATTCTTAACAAATGTGCGATAATACCTTGTTAAGCCCAAAAATCCACGCAAGCTATTAAGAGTCTTTGGGTGAGGCTAGTCTTGCATAGCTTCAATCTTTTTAGGATCCACCCTGACGCCATCCTTTCCAACTAGATGACCCAAGTATTCTACTTCTAAGGTGCCAAAAGAACATTTAGACTATTTCAGGAAAAGTTGGTGCTAAGAGAATAGATGGAGAACTCGATGCACATGAGCAAGATGGTCTGTCCAGGTTTTTCTATAGATGAGGATATCATCAAAGAAAACTAAGACAAAATGGTAAAGAAAAGGACAGAAGACATGATTCATGAGGCTTTGGAAGGTGGAGGGGGCATTACACAAGACAAAGGGCATGACCAAAAGCTCATAGTGGCCCTCATGAGTTCTAAAGGAAGTCTTGGGAATGTCTTCCTCTTTCATACATATCTGGTGGTATCCCGAACGAAGATAAAGTTTAGTGAAGAATTTGGCACCACTCAATTCATCCAAGAGGTCATAAATGACAGGAATGGGGAATTTGTCTTTGATGGTAAGTTTGATGAGGGTACAGAAGTTAAGACACATTCACCAAGAACCTTATTTATTTAGGACCATGACCATAGGAGAAGAGTAGGGGCTCATACTAGGGCGGATAACACCTACATTAAGAAGTTCCTGGACCATTTTCTCAATTTCATTTTTTGGGAAAAGGGGTGACGATACAGACGAATATTGGGAGGAAGGCTTCCAAGTACAAGGGGAATGGAATGATCATGAACACCATGGGAAGGAGGGATTCCTTGGGGAGTGGAAAAGAACAATTGATGTTTAGAAAGGATGGCTTGGAGGTCTTGTAGGACCGAGGGTGTCTTTGCTACTTGTATGGCATGGAGTTGGGCGATAACACCAGAATGACCTTTTTTGAGCAGCTTTTCCATGCGATGAGAACTAATGACCTCAAGTAAACCGATAGTGATGCCTTGGAACTTATATTGGTGTCCTTCCTGGTTGAATTGCATGGTTAAGTCTTTAAAATCCATGAGATGGGACCCAATTTCCTTAGCCAGTATGCACCTAACACAATGTCACAACCTCCCATGTCGATAGAAAACATATGGGATTTCAGGTGGTAGTCACCAATTTGGAGACACACATTTTCACAATGCCTTCCACATTTCATGGAACCACCATTGGCAATCATGATTTAGAAATTATTGATGACATGGATGTAACAATGAGTTTCTTGGGCAATGTGACAATGAATAAAATTATGGGTGTTGCCACTATCAACCAGAATGATGACCTTCCAATGCTTGATGTAACCGATTAGCTTGAGGGTTTGGGGAGTAGGGAAGCCAGTGAGAGCATTGAGGGAAATGACTGGTTCTACTTAGGGAGGGTTTGAGGCAGGGGTTACGTCAGTGGATTCAAGTGACTCAGACACAAGGGGATTTTCTACATCCTCTTCCTAGATATCCTCAGAGATGGCCATAAAAAGGTTTTTTTCTTTACACTTGTGGCCCAGGAAATATTTTTCATCACAATTATAACAAAGGCCTTTGAGTTGGCATTCAACCGTTTCATCCTTGGCCAATTTTTGGATCTTTAGTGGAGTAGAGGGAGTAGTGGGATTTACTGGTTTAGGGAGAGGGATAAAGGAGGGTTTTCAGTTTTGAGAAGATACAACCTGTTGTGCTTCTTTAGTTCTTTTAGTATCCTCCACCCAACTTTGAGGCTGAGCAATGAAGACATGGGCCCGAATATCATCCTTGAGGCCACTGATAAAACAATATCAGAAAAAAGCATCAGACATGCCCTTTGTTATAAAATCCAGGTGCTCAAAGGAAGCTATAAAGTCTTCCATTGTTTCTAATTGTTTCAACTTTTTCAAATGGCCCAAATTATTTGTGTCAGTGTCAAATCGTTCATAAAACTCTGCCACAAAGTGTGTCCAAGAAATATACCCTTGACGAGAAGTTTTTATCCATTTCCACCATTGCCAACGTTCTTGATCTAGATGGAGAACACCATACCAGAGTTTGGCCAATTCATCTGTAATTCCATATAAAGAGAAATAATGTTCCAT
>JZKD02S1400095.1:0-11278 GCA_000966675.3 Picea glauca
TTAATTGGGCTTGTTGTGGCAGTTTAGGAGATATTTTGGATTTGGTTTTGTCTTAGGTTGTTAGCTTGAGTCAGAAACTTGGGATATTTTCCCAGATTTGTGTAAACTATTTTGACAATTCCCACAGGGATGTTTTACCTTGTGGGAGGTCTTTAAATACTTGTTATTTTTTGTAATAATCATCATCCTCACTGTGGGAGAACCAGACTATGGATTTATGATACAGACTGAGATGAAATTTGATGTCTTGTAACAACTTTCGCTTTCAGTATATCAAACTTTTGTTTCAGGTTTTATTCATATCATTTTGCAGTCGATTATAGACTACTTTAGCTATCATAATCTATTGCAGGTTGATGTGATTTGATTAATGTGCAATCTATATCTGATCTCTCTCTTATTTCAAAAATACAGCGATTAATTTGTTTCAGTTAATGAATTACAGATTTCTCTTCTTCATTGATTGAATCATTTTGTATAAATCCTTACACGCAGATTTATCTAAATGTTATGATTTGTAAATCATAATATTGTTGTAAATTTTTATGTCTTGTTTGTCCTGCAATTATATTTGAAGAGCACAATAGCTTCCCATTTACGAGAAGCTCATGGATAATCCGGTGCGGGTTTCCTCCCTCCAAACAGCTATAGCAACCACTGCACACAAGACAAACCTGAAGTGCTACTTTAGGTGAGTTTGTTATTTTGTTTAATAGTTAGTTTGTTAGTTTAATATAAGTAGTTTAGATAGATATATGTATAGTTTAGATTTGTAGCTAGAGTTATTATTTTAGTTGCTCAGTTTAGTTAGTTTTTATTTTATTTCTTTTTCAAATAATTATAAAATCAAAAAACAAATAGTCTAGTTGTCTTAGGACAGATTACAAATGAGTTTTGCATGTTTTCATTCAAATCTGTAATTTGTAAATATTGTACATTTGTAATTAAATTTGATTCTGTTAGTAATTGAATATTTTATTTTATAGAATTATAGTAGTGTAGTATTAGATAGTGAATTGTATATATAATAGTTTATATTTGTTTATTAGTTTGTTTTAATTGTTATTTTTCATTTAGATTAGTTAATTTAGAGTAGTTTTCTTTTTGTTTTCTTAGGACTTAGATCGGCTAACAGAGCTGCTAAACCCATCAGGGTGGGTTATCCCAAACGGCTTGGGTTATTTAGACAACCCTGGATCGGATCCACTCTTCCAGTTGACGAACGGTCAATTTCGCCCGTCAACACAACCAAGTCCTAGTTTCGGAGGAAGATTGTTTAAAAATTACCTTTCGAACCAAGTGGGGTACCTTCACTTATAAACACATGCCTTTTGGGTTAATCAACGTAGGAGAAACCTTTCAAAGGGCCATGGATGTAGTGTTTTGGGGAATAATCAACAACTGTGTGGTAGTGTAGCTAGATGACGTAACATTGTATTCAAACAACAAATAAGAACACATCCAACACTTAACTCAAATTTTCGAAAGGTGTAGGAAATACGGTATATCCTTAAATCCAAATAAAATCATTTTCGGCATCAAGGAAGGTAAGTTGTTAGGTCATATTATATACCAAGTAGGTATTCGCATAGATCTAGAAAGGATTAGAGCCATAGCTCAACTCCTATTACCTCATAACAAGAAAGCTATGCAATCCTTTTTCAGGAAAATAAATTTTGTGAGGAAATTCACTCCCTATTTCGCGGAAATCATCAAACCCTTACAAAATATGATTCGCAAAGATATCGAATTTAAGTGGGATGATGAACGAAACGATGCTTTCATTAGTATTAAAACTTCAATATCCTGGGCCCCTGTGTTACGAAGTCTTGATTTCAATAGGGACTTCTTCCTCTACACTTTCACCTCCGACCAGTCGTTAGCCGCAGTATTGACTCATAAGGATGATGAAAAAAATGAATCTTCGGTGTCATTCATGGGCACTAATCTCCAAGGATCCAAGCTTAACTATCCTACTATTGACATAAGGCCTATGCGGTTTATAAGGCAACAAAACACTTCAGGTCTTACATCCTCAAGAACCACACCAAAGTGATTGTGCCTCACCCTGTAGTTCGATCCTTGTTTACTCAGCAAGAGATGGGGGAAAGAAGAGGGAACTGGATGGAAGTAGTTCAGGAATTTGACCTATATATAAAACATGCCAAGCTAATTAAAGGGAAAGGGTTATGCAAACTGGCAGTTGAAGCCTAGGACCAAACAAATGAAGATTTCGGATGGGAGAAAGAAATGGCACTATGGTGTGACAAAGTATCATACATCTCCCTAGGACAAGAGTATTGGTATAAGGATTTAACTTATCTCCTACATCATGGGACTTTTCTGGAAAATCTCAACCCTAGGGAAAGGAGAGCTCTCAGGTTAAAATATGCACAATATCACCTTATAAGTTCGGTAATCTTTCAGATTAATTATGATGGGGTACTATTAATATGTCTCGAACCTGAAGACACAGACAAAGTGTTGAAGGGGCTCCATGATGTCCCTGTTAGGGGACATTTCGCAGGAAACACCACCGCTCATAATATTATGAGAGTTGACTATTATTGTCCCACCTTGTTCAAAGATGCTCATACCTACGCTAGAAACTGTAAAACCTGTCAAATGAGCACAGGGAAGGAGAAGAGAGAAGTAGTTCCACTCCAACCTATGACTGTCTCTAGGAATTTTGAGCAATGGGGGTTGGATATCATAGGATAAATTACACCCAGCTCTTCAAAACAATGCAATTACATTCTTGTTGCTACTGATTATTTCATGAAATGGGCAGAGGCCATCCCTCTGACTCATGTAAACGAGAAGGTAGTAATTCAATTCATAGAACAAAAACTAATCACAAGGTTTGGTGTCCCTTATGTCCTAGTTTTTGATAATGTAGCCTATTTTTCTTCCACCCTTTTGACGAAGTTTCCTCTGGAAAAAGGAATCATAATTATGTATTCAACAAATTATTATCCCCAGGGAAACGATGTGGCAGTATCAACTAACAAGAACCTAGTGAGGATATTAAAAAAAGAGGTTGTAGATAACCAAAGGAATTGGCATAATCTACTCCATAATTCTATTTGGGGCGATACAGTCACACCCAAGAAAGCTATATGGAATTCCCCATACTTTCTGGTTTATGAGCAGGAAGCCATCTTCCCTAATGGGCTCTATCTTCCATCTCTTCAACTAGCCCAATTTTCTAGCAAGGAACCTTCATCGACCATACAACAAAGAATCAACACTCTGCTCATGTTGGAAGAAGAGAGAGAAAAGGATAAGTCAAAGTTCCTAGCTCACCAACAGATAGTGAAAATATGGTTCGATAAGCATAAGACTAAAGATAAGAAATTCAAAGTAGGAGACCTAGTCCTAAAGTGGGACAGAGCAAATGAACCGAAAGGGAAGAATTCTAAGTTTCAAAATCTGTGGCTTGGACATTTCCAAGTGGCTGAGAAGATTGGGGTAGGCACTTATTGGTTACATAATTTAAGGGGGGGGGATGATTCCCTTCCAGTGAATGTCCAAGCCCTGAAACAATACTTCCAATAGTTTAAAAAAAAAATAAGGGTTTCAGTGTTTTATGTTTTGTCTGAGTGTTTTCACGATTACCAAATGTTATTTTCTTTTTCGACCTGGATTTATGTTCTTTTGAAATTTGTGTTTAGCAGGACAATGGTTGATCTCAAAACATGCGACATAGTGAACTCTGTTCCTAACTCATCGCTCACTTACAAACACAAGAAGCA
The DNA here is from genome assembly GCA_000966675.3 of Picea glauca. Classification (NCBI taxonomy): domain Eukaryota; kingdom Viridiplantae; phylum Streptophyta; class Pinopsida; order Pinales; family Pinaceae; genus Picea; species Picea glauca. The sequence continues at coordinate 3,756 of JZKD02S1400095.1, forward strand.
TAGGAGAATCTATGGTTTCTTTGAGGAGTCCTCTGTCTAACCTAAGAAAATGAACAACTGCGAAGAAATGCCATAAGTGTCTACTTAGTGGTTTGGTAAGACCCTAGGGAATGAAGGAAAGATGGAAAGGACTACATGAACCCAAAAGACGAAGCTAGTAAAGGATCCACCTTAACTATCTCACTTTGAAAATAAACAAACATCCTCCTCTCCCACTCGCTCAAGGCATCATGATAAAATAAAATTGATATTATCAAAAGAGTGAATAGTAGGAGAGGGCATGCAGATATCTCTGTCGGGCCTATGGACGCTCGCTGGTAGTGGTGCAAGGTCTGTGATGTCGGGGTGACTCCGTCGGGGCTGTGGACACTCGCTAGCAACAGAGAAACACTGAAGAAAGTGAGTAGAGGTAACTAAAGGTTTCATGCTAGTGAATACTTTGCTAAAATTTTGTAAAATGGGGGCATGAGTCAGAGTTCAAGGAAACAAAGGAGGAAAAGGGTTAAAACCCCACGGGCAGGCCCAAAATCATCAACCGGAGAATTTCAAATGCAAAGGTAAAGAGGTTTCGATTTAAAACCAGTCAAGGTTCTCCATCAACTTTCATATCAGTCGAGCCTTGGAGGAGGAATAGAGATTCTTCTTTTGCCCAGTGAATTTCCATTTGTTGAGCACTCAACAAACCCTAAAAAAGTCTATGTCAAATTTTTTACTTTTTCGGTACCACTCGATCCTTTGCACTATTTTTTTACACTTCAGTATGAAAAATTGTTTCCTTTGTTTATCATTTTGTGTTTTCATTATGATTCATTTAAAGCATGCTTGGCATATGAAAATCATCTTAACTTTAAAAGAGACTAACATTTACTTAAGGAATCAACATTCGAAACTTTTCCCTGACGTGCTTAGGAAATTCGGCATCCGGAAGGATTAGAAGTGGCGAAAATCTCTTGAGAAAACCAAAATAGTCGAGCGTCGATCTTCACCGGTGTTGGCAAAGGGGAAGAACCAGGGTTCAATGCTCAAGAGCGCACCAACAAAACCCTAACTACCGACTCTTTCGGAAACACCTGCAAAGCAGATGAAGTCTCACCCGAGGTAGAGGTAGGGGTGGTTGCAGGACTCCAGTATCTGCAACCTTAGCTAGGACAAGGGGCCGAGATCCAACAATCTCCACTTCGACTTGCGCTCCGACTTCGACAACCTGTCGAAGTTCCAAAATAGGTCAATAATGACCAAGGATCCTCAAAACTTGGTCAAGGGCCAACAACCAATGTAGGCAGAAGAAATTCTCTCATCTCCGCAAATAAGCTTCACTAAAGGTATCACCAAAGACCGATCCATTCGGCATCGGAAAAATATTAGAAGAATGAGCATTGAACGAAAACCAAAATAATAATCGTCGACTGTCGATTTCCGAAAGTCTATGGGGTCGGAAGTCTCGAAGGACGGTAACCCATGAAGAAAACTACATGTTAATTTTACTTTTGAACATTGATCCCCGACGCCATCCTAACATCGATAGCCGCAATATATAGCTCTTTTAGGCTCGTTCAACGTGAATGAAGTCCCAAGTGCAATCCTTACCCACAAGCCGAGTTCGATATTTTATTTTTAATTATCCCCGAGTCGGTGATGCCACATCAGCATCAATTGACATCAGAATTTTCTAAAGGAAAATATAAATGAAGTTACTAAATAACTTGGAACAACGATAATTATAAAATGACATAATTTATGAGAAGATTAGATGAAAACACAATAGATTTACATACAAAAAGGAAACACGATACATTCAACTGCTATGACTAGAATCCTTTTAGGAAAAACATTTTAGAAATTTCATATATTAAGGTTCTCGCCAAGCTCAGGTTACATACAAATAAACACCACTAATGCCTTGACTAACCGGCCTGGTTACATTGAGAACATGAAAATCCTTACGATAAACAAAGGAAACTATCAAGCATCACTTCTGAGAATACAAAACAAGCGTCCTCCTATCATGTATCTCCTGCACATGGACCTTCTCTCGGACTGGTCCTTGTTCCTTGCAGTGTTTTCATTTTCTCTTTCCCCGTCATCCTCTGCGCTTCACGCAACTTCACAATCATATCTTGTGCTTCCCAAAGCCGTCTCTTGAGCTAATTTGTGCTTCCTTCATGACCTTGCGGTGCCGATACCTCCTGGTTCTCCGTCGCCAACTGTCTCCACAGTTCTCTATTTTCTTGATAAACTTCACCTATGGAAAATTATGCCTTCTCCAGTTGTTGGTTGGAGTTTCCAACGTTAGAACCATATGTCTTTGTCTTTTGCATACGACTCCCACTTCCTCGAATGGTAGTCCCAATAGGCTCTAACCAGGTCACATGCATCAAGAATTCCTCAGCGGTTGGATGTGCACCCAGCTCAATCAGGATATGTTCTCCTCCTCCCACCTCCGTATTTGTTCTCAGCCTTTCCCTCCTCCTTGATGTCTTCTTTTGAGAGGGAATAACCTCCAACATGTGTTCTTCAAGCGTAATTTTATCCACTTCCACCTCTGCTTGAGGCGCTGAAATCATTTTCGAGCAAATGTAGGAACCTCCTTTTGAAGCCTCAGAGATGCTCGATACCAATAAGAAATATTATCAAGCACGTTGGGGCTCAGACCTAGTGCTCCAACTTCCTTGCAAACCCCACCCCTTGTTTTCAAGGGATCCCATAATGCGACAAAATTTTTTCTTAGACGTTTGCGGCTGAATAAAGGACTACAAAACAAAGTTTTGCTAGAATTGAACTCGCAAGACCAGTGCTATAGATGTATAAACTCGACTGATGCATAGAACCCCCACATAACTTCTAGAATTTATAACAAAGTAAGGAAGAAAAACATAACATGCCAAGAAACACTCATGACTCGCGGCGAGATGTCTTGAATAATTAAAGCGTCACATCTGCCTGACGGATATAATCCAAAACACATGAAATTCCACTGATCGAAGTTATAGGGAATATATAGTACAATCATTCCAATCTCTTTAATCTCCCCAGCTTCCATGATTAGTGAATGATAGTTGACACACTTGGTGATACGGCTTCCGAAGGAAAACATTGCCTCGACCTGAAGCATTTAACAACTTCCTTATTACGGTATCCGACGTTTTGGGAGCGTACACGCACTTTCGACACACATTCAGCTTTGGCATCCTTTCCCAACTCCAAAGGGAAATCATCCATTGTAATGGTATCGACGCTCGTATTTGTCGTACCTGATTTGCCACGCTATGGCGCATGGATGTAACTCATTTAAATTGAAGAGGAGCAGAGGTGTGGAAAAATACATTACAGGTCATTCAAAAGGGTGACTGGGATCACGTAAGTATTAAAAAATCGAGACTAACAAGCTCTACAGGTACACATCAGTTTATTTTTTTTGTTTACATCTTACTATGCTTTGCCTGATAAGTAATTTCTAAACTATTTCAATCCCGATTTCAGGAAAGATCCTTCCAACTACCAAAAAAAATTTGTTCCATAACCTCACCGAGGAACCTGAAAGAAACATCAAATAAAAATCGACAAAGAAATGAAGGATATCGAACTCCCTGAGTTCGACAACACCGACAATTTCATCGACTTGAGCAACATAGTCAAGTTGCATACCAAGCAAGATTCGTTGTGGGCCGAAGAGCTCGCAAAGATGACTGATGTGGTGCCAGGGAAAGTACGATGATTCATGGAGCATTTTATTAGAGCTCGGACTGCGCTACAACAGTTGAACTCCAGTCTATTAAAGTACCAGATGCATGCGATGGACATCAGAGGGATTCACGCGGCTATGATGGAACAACACAGATTTCCATGGGCCCAAACTTATGAAGAACTACTTATCAATTGTTCTGAGTATGAAATAAGTCACCCTTTTCAAGAGATATCTCGGGTTGACTGTTAAAGAAACTGTTAGAGGATGACGCCACGTGGCAATTTTTGTTTTTCTTAAACTGCACTTAGCTGTTATTTTTAGTTGAAATTTACATTATAAATAAAGACATCGACCAATTAGTTAAGGGTGGATGGTTTTTGTAAGAACTCTTTCTTTTGGTGGTTAAGAAATATTTTGAAGCTACTATTAATTGAGAAGTCCTTTTGGACCAGAGACAAGTTATTTTCATCAACTGCATGTGTGATTGGACGTGGAGAAGAANAAAGAGACTAACATTTACTTAAGGAATCAACATTCGAAACTTTTCCCTGACGTGCTTAGGAAATTCGGCATCCGGAAGGATTAGAAGTGGCGAAAATCTCTTGAGAAAACCAAAATAGTCGAGCGTCGATCTTCACCGGTGTTGGCAAAGGGGAAGAACCAGGGTTCAATGCTCAAGAGCGCACCAACAAAACCCTAACTACCGACTCTTTCGGAAACACCTGCAAAGCAGATGAAGTCTCACCCGAGGTAGAGGTAGGGGTGGTTGCAGGACTCCAGTATCTGCAACCTTAGCTAGGACAAGGGGCCGAGATCCAACAATCTCCACTTCGACTTGCGCTCCGACTTCGACAACCTGTCGAAGTTCCAAAATAGGTCAATAATGACCAAGGATCCTCAAAACTTGGTCAAGGGCCAACAACCAATGTAGGCAGAAGAAATTCTCTCATCTCCGCAAATAAGCTTCACTAAAGGTATCACCAAAGACCGATCCATTCGGCATCGGAAAAATATTAGAAGAATGAGCATTGAACGAAAACCAAAATAATAATCGTCGACTGTCGATTTCCGAAAGTCTATGGGGTCGGAAGTCTCGAAGGACGGTAACCCATGAAGAAAACTACATGTTAATTTTACTTTTGAACATTGATCCCCGACGCCATCCTAACATCGATAGCCGCAATATATAGCTCTTTTAGGCTCGTTCAACGTGAATGAAGTCCCGAGTGCAATCCTTACCCACAAGCTGAGTTCAATATTTTATTTTTAATTATCCCCGATTTGGTGATGCCACATCAGCATCAATCGACATCAGAATTTTCTAAAGGAAAATATAAATGAAGTTACTAAATAACTTGGAACAACGATAATTATAAAATGACATAATTTATGAGAAGCTTAGATGAAGACACAATATATTTACATACAAAAAGGAAACACGATACATTCAACTGCTATGACTAGAATCCTTTTAGGAAAAACATTTTAGAAATTTCATATATTAAGGTTCTCTCCAAGCTCAGGTTACATACAAATAAACACCACTGATGCCTTGACTAACTGGCCTGGTTACATTGAGAACATGAAAATCCTCACGACAAACAAAGGAAACTATCAAGCATCACTTCTGAGAATACAAAACAAGAGTCCTCCTATCATGTATCTCCTGCACATGGACCTTCTCTCGGACTGGTCCTCGTGCCTTGCAGTGTTTTCATTTTCTCCTTCCCCGTCATCCTTTGCACTTCACGCAGCTTCACAATCATATCTTGTGCTTCCCAAAGTTGTCTCTTGAGATAATTTGTTCTTCCTTCATGACCTTGCGGTGCCGATACCTCCCGATTCTCCGTCGCCAACTGTCTCCACAGTTCTCTATTTTCTTGATAAACTTCACCTATGGCAAATTGTGCCTTCTCCAATTGTTGGTTGGAGTTTCCAACGTTAGAACCAGATGTCTTTGTCTTTTTCATACGACTCCCACTTCCTCGAATGGTAGTCCCAATAGGCTCTAACCAGGTCACATGCATCAAGAATTCCTCAGCGGTTGGATGTGCACCCAGCTCAGTCGGGATATGTTCTCCTCCTCCCACCTCCGTATTTTTTCTCAGCCTTTCCCTCCTCCTCGATGTCTTCTTTTGAGAGGGAATAACCTCCAAAATGTGTTCTTCAAGTGTAATTTTATCCACTTCTACCTCTGCTTGAGGCGCTGAAATCATTTTCGAGCAAATGTAGGAACCTCCTTTTGAAGCCTCAGAGATGCTTGATACCAATAAGAAATATTATCAAGCACGTTGGGGCTCAGACCTAGTGCTCCGACTTCCTTGAAAACCCCACCCCTTGTTTTCAAGGGATCCCATAATGCGACAAAATTTTTTCTTAGACGTTTGTGGCTGAATAAAGGACTACAAAACAAAGTTTTGCTATAATTGAACTCGCAAGACCAATGCTACAGATGTATAAACTCGACTGATGCATAGAACCCCCACATAACTTCTAGAATTTATAACAAAGTAAGGAAGAAAAACATAACATGCCAAGAAACACTCATGACTCGCGGCGAGATGTCTTGAATAATTAAAGCGTCACATCTGCCTGACGGATATAATCCAAAACACATGAAATTCCACTGATCGAAGTTATAGGGAATATATAGTACAATCATTCCAATCTCTTTAATCTCCCCAGCTTCCATGATTAGTGAATGATAGTTGACACACTTGGTGATACGGCTTCCGAAGGAAAACATTGCCTCGACCTGAAGCATTTAACAACTTCCTTATTACGGTATCCGACGTTTTGGGAGCGTACACGCACTTTCGACACACATTCAGCTTTGGCATCCTTTCCCAACTCCAAAGGGAAATCATCCATTGTAATGGTATCGACGCTCGTATTTGTCGTACCTGATTTGCCACGCTATGGCGCATGGATGTAACTCATTTAAATTGAAGAGGAGCAGAGGTGTGGAAAAATACATTACAGGTCATTCAAAAGGGTGACTGGGATCACGTAAGTATTAAAAAATCGAGACTAACAAGCTCTACAGGTACACATCAGTTTATTTTTTTTGTTTACATCTTACTATGCTTTGCCTGATAAGTAATTTCTAAACTATTTCAATCCCGATTTCAGGAAAGATCCTTCCAACTACCAAAAAAAATTTGTTCCATAACCTCACCGAGGAACCTGAAAGAAACATCAAATAAAAATCGACAAAGAAATGAAGGATATCGAACTCCCTGAGTTCGACAACACCGACAATTTCATCGACTTGAGCAACATAGTCAAGTTGCATACCAAGCAAGATTCGTTGTGGGCCGAAGAGCTCGCAAAGATGACTGATGTGGTGCCAGGGAAAGTACGATGATTCATGGAGCATTTTATTAGAGCTCGGACTGCGCTACAACAGTTGAACTCCAGTCTATTAAAGTACCAGATGCATGCGATGGACATCAGAGGGATTCACGCGGCTATGATGGAACAACACAGATTTCCATGGGCCCAAACTTATGAAGAACTACTTATCAATTGTTCTGAGTATGAAATAAGTCACCCTTTTCAAGAGATATCTCGGGTTGACTGTTAAAGAAACTGTTAGAGGATGACGCCACGTGGCAATTTTTGTTTTTCTTAAACTGCACTTAGCTGTTATTTTTAGTTGAAATTTACATTATAAATAAAGACATCGACCAATTAGTTAAGGGTGGATGGTTTTTGTAAGAACTCTTTCTTTTGGTGGTTAAGAAATATTTTGAAGCTACTATTAATTGAGAAGTCCTTTTGGACCAGAGACAAGTTATTTTCATCAACTGCATGTGTGATTGGACGTGGAGAAGAA
>JZKD02S1400128.1:0-11278 GCA_000966675.3 Picea glauca
TCGCTTGTCAATGGTGCAAAATAAAATTTGCAAGGTGCCCTAAGCTAGTGTGAAGAACGATGCAGTGGAATGTGATGAAACAAGTGGAAGTTCAACAGTCAAGTAAGCGAGTCACCAGGGCATGCTCACAGTCTGGTGGGGTGACTGGGCGAGCACACTGCAGGGAAAGTGCGACAAGTTGAAGACTTGTGACTTGAATTTTTCACTCCTATTAATTTTATGCATTGGGCACTCTATAAACCAGAATGTAAATGGTTTTATCAATTTTGATGAGATGCAAGATTTGGTCCATTTGATCTAGTCAAAGAATGTCTACCCATAAATGAACAAGAAATACACTTAATTTAGACAGAAGTATGTCCACTTATAACTAAGTGGACATTGATCTGGTCAATATTTTTTCACAATATAATTGTTATGCGTCCACAATCAGATAGTTTAAATTAGGCAAAGATATTATAAATTAGGATGTGCGTTGATCGAATTTGTGTGGATGTGCAGAGAGGAAAAAGGTTTTGTAACTTTTCAAAGGAAATGAACTAGAGATATATCATACCATTGTTGATTCAAAGAGTGGAAAAAGATCATGTAACTTTGAGAAAGATTAATTAATTGTGTATGAATTTTTTTTAAATGAATACAGGGAGGCATGGTGGTGGAGGTGATAGGACCGGTGTCTTCACTCTACAGGTTGGTGCATGAGAGGATTGGTGGTGTCCTCATCATTTGTAACAGGTTGGTTCCTGAGAGGATTGGTGTCCTCATCATTTGTAATAGGTTGGTGCCTAAGAGGATTGGTTTCCTCATTATTTGCAACAGGTGGGTTCCTTTCGAGCTAAAAGATTATAAATTGTAAGTTGGTGCTTGTATAAGAACATAAAGAAAGATTTTCTGTGGTTTTCTCCTGCATTGGGTTTCCACTTAAAAATTCAAGTGTACTGTGTTTTTTTTTGTTGTTTTGATTTATGTATGCATTGGTGATTAAGTAAGCTCCTCAAAATAATATTAATCATTTAAAGAAAAGAAAAATCAGGAAACTAGGTGTAATATGGATTCACCCTCCTCCCCCTCTTAGTATTACTATGAGTCTCAATATACACCCTATTGATAATCCATGCCAGATACTAAAAAAAATTTATTTGTGTTTTCTCCCCAAGCCCGAGGATGCATTTCCTTTTTCAACCCATGATTTTTTCTCTTTATATAAAAATAATGTAAAAAGAGTGAGGGATGTTTATTAGAGGTTCCTTCAACTCTAGAGGTATATGAAACTTTTGGTGTTGACAATAGAGTTAAACTAAGATGCTCAATAGTGATAGCAAGCCCCTTTGAGGTTGAACTAGCTTCACTTGATCCTTGTCTGATTTGCAATATACCCTTTTCTTCTCCTCTAAAATCAGCTAAGAACTCCTCTAATTCTAATTCTTCATCACCTTTAGTCTTTTTTCTTAGATACTCAATCACTTGATCATCAATATCCATTTCAGAATGTAGGTCTAAAAATGTTCTCTTTCCAAGTTGTAATTCTTATTTCTGAGGAGTCTGAATTACATTGGATTGGTCCATTGACTTAGTGGTATTTTTATTTTTGGCCTCTACCTCTAGAATATTCTTAACATATTTCCATGAATCCAAGTTAGCAGTTCTTTCCACTATATTATTTGGCAAATGCTTGTACATGGGCCTTGTTCGTGCAATCACACCATGTGGGTGATACAACCATTTACTTCCTTTTTAAAAATCTAGCTGCTATAACATTTCTTCTGTAACAGCTAGAGAAGTTCTAAGCTTGAACAAGAAAGGGAAAACCTCTTGAGGAAGCTTGAAAGTGATGGCCTGATTATGATGGGAAAAATGAAAATGATCTTAAATGAGACTTTGTTTGATGTATTACAAAGAAATTATTCGTGGAGTTAGGAAAATTGGCAGCTTGTATGTCTCATGTTCAAAACCATATACTCTAATGATGGTGTGATCCTCAGCTAGGTACCAATATCCTAATATGGTATATTTTCTCAGCTACAATCTCTTTTCAAACTCATGAAACATCCTAGGAGGTTGAGTGCCATGGAGCATAATGTAGCATGCAATCATGAACTTGTTTACATAAAGGTTGAAACCTTTATTCTGGTCTTGTTTCCTCACCTCCTCATTTCACTCTACTGGCTTGTTTTTACCTGAATTGTCCTTTGTTTTGATCCCAAATATCTAAAAAAAGGAAGAATTACTTAATAATATGAGGTGCACCAAGTACGCCTGGTACTTAAAATACTTAGTGATGTGGAAATTTGATAATTGGAAGTTTATGAATTCTTGTAGGAACTGACAATAATCAAATTTTGTGAGGGTGATTGAATCTAGTGGACATATGATAGAAATAAGACACAAAATGGTCTTATCCACTGATATATCATGTTCATATCCTAAAACTTGACAAATCATGGTAATAGTCTTCTTATTTAGTTCAGGGAAGATGGTGGATTTGAAAGGAGGTGGACCAATTGGTAATGAGTCATCTGGGGCTAATAGATTACTCAACAACTTCTGTCTTTCATATTGTGATAGTGCTTGGTACTTAGAGTCAAGATAATCATCATCCATGGTTTCATATAAAACATGGTCTGGAATTTTGAGAATTTGGAAAATGAATTATTTAGTTATTTCATAGACTATCCTAGAACCATTTAGAGAAATTATCTATTGAATATCCACCTGGTAATTGACAACACTCCAATTGACTAATTTTGTAAAGTGATAATTTTTTGGAACAAATGATCAGGCCAGGTTCGATTCCGATAAGTTCAAGTAGTTTCAACCATTGTTAGCGTCAACCCGGGCTCTCTGAATTAATTGGTGAAGATTAGGGAATGGATTATTTAGTTATTTCATAGACTATCCTAGAATCATGTAGAGAAATTATTTATTGCATATCCACCTGGTAATTGACAACACTCCAATTGATTAATTCTTTAAAGTGATAAGATTGTGGAGAAATTGATCTAGCTAGGTTCGATTCCCATAAGTTCAAGTAGTTTCAACCATTGTTAGCATCAACCTAGGCTCTCTGAATTAATTGGTGAAGGTTATGGAAACATAGTGAAAGGTTGAAAACATCCCTTTCCCTGTCCTCCAAGTGGTCATTAGATACATTCATTTTCTTGTATGGTTGAATTTGGATAGGGTTCGATTTAGTGGCCATTTGATTACTATTGGGGGAAAAAGACTAACTAAATTTCTCCATCTATCTTTATTTTAAACAATTTGAACACATTTGAAATAAGGAAATGAGAATAGTACCCAAACTTATTCGTTGAAGGAGAATTTGAATTCTTTTACTAGAGTCTATTGTACTCGTAACAATGTTTACCATGTTCGTTTACCTCATTTTCTTCAAGGGTAATTTTTAAAAAAATAAATAAATATTCTTTGGATTACATCAACGTGACACATTATTTATTTGGCTTACATCAAAGTGGCACCTGTCATCAATTTGTGCATTTCGGGGGTGAGCTAAATTGGTTTCATAATACCACCCCTGCATACTGAAATGAATAAGGTGATGACACATTATCACCCGTTAATACAATGGTTCTGAATTTAGGCCTCTGACCCCTTGTTATCCAATGTGCACTTTCATTGGCCAAAACAAGCTGAGACCATCGATCTTGGATCTATATCAATGGTCTGATCATGTCTGTTGAATTTTCTTTTCAAACCCTATTTTATATCTATTGTTCCTATAGAAATATGGAAAAGTGATGTAGTATATAGGGTATCGAACTTAAACTAACGAGTGAATGACAAGGAAAACTTGAAGTGAATGGAATTCAAACATAACCAATGTGAACCATTTAAATAGGAACAAATAGTTGAAGGATATAAATTCTCTATCTATATCAACAATGAGCCTACATACCAATGACATTGTGGGGTTGATCCCTCTGACACATAGGTGGGGTCGGTCTCTCCTTGTCCTGGTCTGCTCCTCTGCGCACTATCGTTACCAACAAGTGTTGATCCAATGCAAATTTCAGAAGGCTGCTCCTCTCCGCATATGTACTGGAAGGTGGGGTCAATCCAATGCAGATTGGAGTGGATTNTCGCTTGTCAATGGTGCAAAATAAAATTTGCAAGGTGCCCTAAGCTAGTGTGAAGAACGATGCAGTGGAATGTGATGAAACAAGTGGAAGTTCAACAGTCAAGTAAGCGAGTCACCAGGGCATGCTCACAGTCTGGTGGGGTGACTGGGCGAGCACACTGCAGGGAAAGTGCGACAAGTTGAAGACTTGTGACTTGAATTTTTCACTCCTATTAATTTTATGCATTGGGCACTCTATAAACCAGAATGTAAATGGTTTTATCAATTTTGATGAGATGCAAGATTTGGTCCATTTGATCTAGTCAAAGAATGTCTACCCATAAATGAACAAGAAATACACTTAATTTAGACAGAAGTATGTCCACTTATAACTAAGTGGACATTGATCTGGTCAATATTTTTTCACAATATAATTGTTATGCGTCCACAATCAGATAGTTTAAATTAGGCAAAGATATTATAAATTAGGATGTGCGTTGATCGAATTTGTGTGGATGTGCAGAGAGGAAAAAGGTTTTGTAACTTTTCAAAGGAAATGAACTAGAGATATATCATACCATTGTTGATTCAAAGAGTGGAAAAAGATCATGTAACTTTGAGAAAGATTAATTAATTGTGTATGAATTTTTTTTAAATGAATACAGGGAGGCATGGTGGTGGAGGTGATAGGACCGGTGTCTTCACTCTACAGGTTGGTGCATGAGAGGATTGGTGGTGTCCTCATCATTTGTAACAGGTTGGTTCCTGAGAGGATTGGTGTCCTCATCATTTGTAATAGGTTGGTGCCTAAGAGGATTGGTTTCCTCATTATTTGCAACAGGTGGGTTCCTTTCGAGCTAAAAGATTATAAATTGTAAGTTGGTGCTTGTATAAGAACATAAAGAAAGATTTTCTGTGGTTTTCTCCTGCATTGGGTTTCCACTTAAAAATTCAAGTGTACTGTGTTTTTTTTTGTTGTTTTGATTTATGTATGCATTGGTGATTAAGTAAGCTCCTCAAAATAATATTAATCATTTAAAGAAAAGAAAAATCAGGAAACTAGGTGTAATATGGATTCACCCTCCTCCCCCTCTTAGTATTACTATGAGTCTCAATATACACCCTATTGATAATCCATGCCAGATACTAAAAAAAATTTATTTGTGTTTTCTCCCCAAGCCCGAGGATGCATTTCCTTTTTCAACCCATGATTTTTTCTCTTTATATAAAAATAATGTAAAAAGAGTGAGGGATGTTTATTAGAGGTTCCTTCAACTCTAGAGGTATATGAAACTTTTGGTGTTGACAATAGAGTTAAACTAAGATGCTCAATAGTGATAGCAAGCCCCTTTGAGGTTGAACTAGCTTCACTTGATCCTTGTCTGATTTGCAATATACCCTTTTCTTCTCCTCTAAAATCAGCTAAGAACTCCTCTAATTCTAATTCTTCATCACCTTTAGTCTTTTTTCTTAGATACTCAATCACTTGATCATCAATATCCATTTCAGAATGTAGGTCTAAAAATGTTCTCTTTCCAAGTTGTAATTCTTATTTCTGAGGAGTCTGAATTACATTGGATTGGTCCATTGACTTAGTGGTATTTTTATTTTTGGCCTCTACCTCTAGAATATTCTTAACATATTTCCATGAATCCAAGTTAGCAGTTCTTTCCACTATATTATTTGGCAAATGCTTGTACATGGGCCTTGTTCGTGCAATCACACCATGTGGGTGATACAACCATTTACTTCCTTTTTAAAAATCTAGCTGCTATAACATTTCTTCTGTAACAGCTAGAGAAGTTCTAAGCTTGAACAAGAAAGGGAAAACCTCTTGAGGAAGCTTGAAAGTGATGGCCTGATTATGATGGGAAAAATGAAAATGATCTTAAATGAGACTTTGTTTGATGTATTACAAAGAAATTATTCGTGGAGTTAGGAAAATTGGCAGCTTGTATGTCTCATGTTCAAAACCATATACTCTAATGATGGTGTGATCCTCAGCTAGGTACCAATATCCTAATATGGTATATTTTCTCAGCTACAATCTCTTTTCAAACTCATGAAACATCCTAGGAGGTTGAGTGCCATGGAGCATAATGTAGCATGCAATCATGAACTTGTTTACATAAAGGTTGAAACCTTTATTCTGGTCTTGTTTCCTCACCTCCTCATTTCACTCTACTGGCTTGTTTTTACCTGAATTGTCCTTTGTTTTGATCCCAAATATCTAAAAAAAGGAAGAATTACTTAATAATATGAGGTGCACCAAGTACGCCTGGTACTTAAAATACTTAGTGATGTGGAAATTTGATAATTGGAAGTTTATGAATTCTTGTAGGAACTGACAATAATCAAATTTTGTGAGGGTGATTGAATCTAGTGGACATATGATAGAAATAAGACACAAAATGGTCTTATCCACTGATATATCATGTTCATATCCTAAAACTTGACAAATCATGGTAATAGTCTTCTTATTTAGTTCAGGGAAGATGGTGGATTTGAAAGGAGGTGGACCAATTGGTAATGAGTCATCTGGGGCTAATAGATTACTCAACAACTTCTGTCTTTCATATTGTGATAGTGCTTGGTACTTAGAGTCAAGATAATCATCATCCATGGTTTCATATAAAACATGGTCTGGAATTTTGAGAATTTGGAAAATGAATTATTTAGTTATTTCATAGACTATCCTAGAACCATTTAGAGAAATTATCTATTGAATATCCACCTGGTAATTGACAACACTCCAATTGACTAATTTTGTAAAGTGATAATTTTTTGGAACAAATGATCAGGCCAGGTTCGATTCCGATAAGTTCAAGTAGTTTCAACCATTGTTAGCGTCAACCCGGGCTCTCTGAATTAATTGGTGAAGATTAGGGAATGGATTATTTAGTTATTTCATAGACTATCCTAGAATCATGTAGAGAAATTATTTATTGCATATCCACCTGGTAATTGACAACACTCCAATTGATTAATTCTTTAAAGTGATAAGATTGTGGAGAAATTGATCTAGCTAGGTTCGATTCCCATAAGTTCAAGTAGTTTCAACCATTGTTAGCATCAACCTAGGCTCTCTGAATTAATTGGTGAAGGTTATGGAAACATAGTGAAAGGTTGAAAACATCCCTTTCCCTGTCCTCCAAGTGGTCATTAGATACATTCATTTTCTTGTATGGTTGAATTTGGATAGGGTTCGATTTAGTGGCCATTTGATTACTATTGGGGGAAAAAGACTAACTAAATTTCTCCATCTATCTTTATTTTAAACAATTTGAACACATTTGAAATAAGGAAATGAGAATAGTACCCAAACTTATTCGTTGAAGGAGAATTTGAATTCTTTTACTAGAGTCTATTGTACTCGTAACAATGTTTACCATGTTCGTTTACCTCATTTTCTTCAAGGGTAATTTTTAAAAAAATAAATAAATATTCTTTGGATTACATCAACGTGACACATTATTTATTTGGCTTACATCAAAGTGGCACCTGTCATCAATTTGTGCATTTCGGGGGTGAGCTAAATTGGTTTCATAATACCACCCCTGCATACTGAAATGAATAAGGTGATGACACATTATCACCCGTTAATACAATGGTTCTGAATTTAGGCCTCTGACCCCTTGTTATCCAATGTGCACTTTCATTGGCCAAAACAAGCTGAGACCATCGATCTTGGATCTATATCAATGGTCTGATCGTGTCTGTTGAATTTTCTTTTCAAACCCTATTTTATATCTATTGTTCCTATAGAAATATGGAAAAGTGATGTAGTATATAGGGTATCGAACTTAAACTAACGAGTGAATGACAGGGAAAACTTGAAGTGAATGGAATTCAAACATAACCAATGTGAACCATTTAAATAGGAACAAATAGCTAAAGGATATAAATTCTCTATCTATATCAGCAATGAGCCTACATACCGATGAAATTTTGGGGTTGATCCCTCTGACACATAGGTGGGGTCGGTCTCTCCTTGTCCTGGTCTGCTCCTCTGCACACTATCGTTACCAACAAGTGTTGATCCAATGCAAATTTCAGAAGGTTGCTCCTCTCCGCATATGTACTAGAAGGTGGGGTCAATCCAATGCAGATTGGAGTGGATTTATCCTATGCACACTCTCCTTAGTAGAAGGTGGGGTCGAAAAATGCAGTTGTCAACTAGTTTGGGAGATGGTTTATTTGCTCAGGGTTTGGCACCATAGTGCTTTTTATGTTTGAAATGTATATTTTTTATTTGTTTTACTTTTTGTTTATTTTTTATTTTTATTTGTTTGTAATGTAATTTAAACTCATATTTGTATTTAATATGTGTTTTATAGTTATATGTAAGGGTATAGGGCTGAAGTGGAGGTAGGTTCCTATGCATGGAGGGTGAGAGGGAGAGAACTAGATGGATGGAGAGATCCAACAAGAGCCATATATTTCATTTTTAACGACAATGTTAGCACGTGCCTCGGTTTTCCCTGCCATCTAAAATTTGTATACGACATTCATTCCATTCATGAATTTTCTCACAAGTTAGGGGGATAAGTCAGGTATGAAAAATTAGTAGGGATTTCTTCGTCTGATTTGTCTAACACATCTAACTCATGCAGCCATTATCGAGGTTGTGGTCATGTCTAGGCTCTCANTCTCCTTAGTAGAAGGTGGGGTCGAAAAATGCAGTTGTCAACTAGTTTGGGAGATGGTTTATTTGCTCAGGGTTTGGCACCATAGTGCTTTTTATGTTTGAAATGTATATTTTTTTATTTGTTTTACTTTTTGTTTATTTTTTATTTTTATTTGTTTGTAATGTAATTTAAACTCATATTTGTATTTAATATGTGTTTTATAGTTATATGTAAGGATATAGGGCTGAAGTGGAGGTAGGTTCCTATGCATGGAGGGTGAGAGGGAGAGAACTAGATGGATGAAGAGATCCAACAAGAGCCATATATTTCATTTTTAATGACAATGTTAGCACGTGCCTCGGTTTTCCCTGCCATCTAAAATTTGTATACGACATTAATTCCATTCATGAATTTTCTCAAAAGTTAGGGGGATAAGTCAGGTATGAAAAATTAGTAGGGATTTCTTCGTCTGATTTGTCTAACACATCTAACTCATGCAGCCATTATCGAGGTTGTGGTCATGTCTAGGCTCTCAAGATTTGTCCCATTTAATATTATGCAGGACCCATGGTGAAAAATTGGGACCTATGTGATTAGAATTTAAAGTTATTTGAGTCATATGGAAATGGTTAGAGCACTAGGTTTAAGGTGTAGGGGTTGTGTCCAAGACCCTAGGATGAGGTACGACCATAAGGATCTTAGTTGGGATTAGATGTGGGGGTGTGGGGGGCGTCGGGGATGAGGTTAAGTTGGGTTAGTTATAGGTAGGGGTATTATAGGGTTAGATGGGTCTACTAAGGCCGAAGTGGAGGTATTTGGTTCTTATGCATAGAAGAAGAGAGGGAGAGAACGAGTTGGGAGAGGGAGAGAACCAACAAGTTGAGTCATATTTTTCATTTTTAATGGCACAATTAGCACATGCCTCAATATTCCATATCATCTCTATATACCTCCCTTTTTCTAACACACTCTCACACTATCAGATTAATCTCACACTATCAAAATACTCTCACACATTATCTCATATAATATCGATTGTGAGTAATTTAACTTACTTCATTTGTATCACACTCATGACCTTTTTTTTTCTCTCTCTATCTCGAGTCTCTCTCCATCTCACTCTCTACCTCTCTCTATCCCTCTCACACTCTCTCTCTACCCCCATATTTGTCTTCCTTTCTATCTCTACCCCCCTCTCTATCTTCCACTCTCTCTATTGGCACAGGGGCAGACCCAGGGTTCAGCTCCAAGAGCACACCAACAAGCCCTAGCTACTAGCCCTTTCAGCAAGACCTGTGAGTCAGATGCAGTCTCACTCGAAGCATCTATGTGGGGGTTGTAGAACAGAGATGTCTACAACCAGAAGGAATGTAAAGTGGGTTCAAAATGATAGGCACACAACAATCTAGTATTCTTTATCTGCCTAGGATCTACTGCGCAAGATATATCTATCAGATCTAACACAGTAATGCAATGGAAGTATATCAAATGACAAGAATAGAACATCAATCACACATAACACAAAATATTCGTGGTTCACCCTCTCCCTAGGGCTACATCCACATAACTATGCTTTATAATGTATTAATATGAAATCATACAGTGTTGGTCTGCGCTCTTAGCTAGCAGATCTTCTCTCTTCTCCTCTCTTTCTCTCCCCTTCCTGTGCACCTAGCTGCAGGACTTGACCTTCACACCTAGCTAAAGGTCTTACAATCCAGAAGGCTGTCCCACTTAGCACTTCTCTTTCACTCAATATTACTCACTCGATCACACAATGATAAAGACAACATCCTAACATAAACAACCCAACCCGGGTCCTTTAGACCTTAATATATGAATTACAATAGCTCACCGACATCCTTAGGTTGAAACCTAAGTGTCAAAAACCTAGATACCAAAACCCTAGGTGTCTAAAACCCTAGGTCAACTTGACCCACGTTTTCAGGGCTTTGCTAGCCTGTCTTTCCTTCCTTCTCGCGCGATGCTCCAAAGCATCCAATGGTGGACTTTTCCTCTTGCTGAGATTTCCATGATCCTTCTTTATTTTCGATATGTCATCCTCGATCTCTTCATCCAACGACTTTATTTCTTAGACTTCGCTCTGTCTTTTATGCTCTTTTTCTTATTTCGACCCAGTAACAGTCATTGTGTCTTCTGTGAAGTTCACATTTTCCCTTTTCTTCCTTGTTCTTCGCTTACTTTTGTAACCAAGGGCCAACACTCTCCCTGTCACATCACACATTCTCTCATATATCAATTGCGAGTAATTTAACTTACGTCATTTGTATATATCACACTCTCAACATCTCTTTTTTTATCTCTCTCTCTCCATGATCTCACTATTATCAACATCTCTTTCTCCCGCTCACACTCTCACACACACTCTCTCTACACCCCCTCTTTGTATTACTCTCTCTCTATCCCCCCTCTTTGTCTTCCTCTCTCTCTCTACCCCCTCTTTTTATTCCTCTCTCTTCCTCTCACACTCACACATTCTCTCATATTTCAATTGTGAGTAATTTAACTTACTTCATTTGTATATATCACA
Organism: Picea glauca; assembly: GCA_000966675.3. Lineage (NCBI taxonomy): Eukaryota > Viridiplantae > Streptophyta > Pinopsida > Pinales > Pinaceae > Picea > Picea glauca. The sequence goes on from JZKD02S1400128.1 coordinate 11,258, forward strand.
CTGTTAACCTCTCTTCTTCTC
>JZKD02S1400139.1:0-11278 GCA_000966675.3 Picea glauca
ATGTATTGGTTGGAGTATAGTATTTATTATTCTTTGTACCATTTTCATATCCATACAACAAATATTCCGTGCAGGGCACACTCTACAAGTTCGCTCTATAGAATAAGCCAGAATTCAACAAGGTATCCCATTATTTCTATAAATCCTTTTCTGAGAGGTTCCAAGCGGTGAAAACTGGAGGAATTGCATAAAAGACACTAAAGAACACTATGTACTATTTTCAGATCTTTATTCATTACAAGTATATAGTTATAATTATTTCAAGTTAGGATTGTTGACTAATCCAAAATTAGTCATGTCAGACTAAAGTAAAGTTTGATGAAAATGCTAGTCTCTTGTTGTTAAAGTTAAGGAAGGTTTGCATGTATGTGATCATATACACCAGGTCTATTACATAGTTAGAAATCAGATTTGGATGATGAAATTGATGATGACTTTTGGTTGAGGTACATGTTGGGTACATGGTTGAGACAAGTAGTTGATGAGTTGGCATATGCATGAGGTTCTACTTTGTTTTACTCAGTCTGTTGTTAAGAGGCTTGTCAAGTGAAATATATGATATCTATTTCGACATTAAATTGCCAACTCGGGGCTCATAGGCTTTGAGGTGCTAGCACTGTATGTGCATGTCTAGAGCTCTAATCTAGCCTATTCTAACCTAATCTAATATAATGTCGGAAAGATACTCACATAATAAAGAGATTAAGTAAATTTGAGTTGTAACACAGTATGTGTCATGATAGAAAGGAAACTAACAATCTATAGAAAAATTTTCCATTGAAGAAATATTAAATACATGTTCTTGTAATTAATTAAACCTATGAACTATTCTTAAAATCGGAAATTACACTATTGTACTAAAACAAGAAATACTTCAATCAAATTATGCTACTATTCTTAATTGGAAATATTTATGCTACTGTACTTTAAATGAGAAATACTCCATTCAAAAATATAATGATTATGCAGTCCTGCAGGGGTTAGTTTAATCTACTTAACTGATTATAAACAACTTCTTAATAAACATGCTCAATTTCTAGTGATCTATTTACAAAGAGGATTGTATTTACAACATAGTGTGAGAGTAAATACAATGAGATTACAATTTGAAAAGAGTGATTAACATGGCTAAAATACATGAAGGAGTTATAAAAGATTGTTATATACATTATCTAGATGACCAATCTGCAAACTAAAATACAACTTATGTGGATGGGAATAGAAAGATATGTGTATATATGAACAATGAGATTATCAAGAGAGTATATATGTCAATGAAACACAATCTAAATAGATAACCTGCATAAAGAGTTATACATCAGGAAATATACAGTTAGATGTCTAGATCTAGAATATTACAAATAATATGCAAGATAGAAAAGGAAACACAATTAAACAAGCAATCTGCATAATAGAGTTAGATATGAAAAACTGAATATATAGCAAGTAAACAAAGCAAACATACCACTGGTGTGCCCCCCAGGTAGTCCTGGTACTAATCCATCTGAATAGACTATCATAATCTTAGTGCATCACTTCTATTAACACCAAAATTGAGTTACAAAGTGAATTCAATATAATAGCTATACTAAAATCATTGATGTATCATCTTGTGTTATCTAGCTTCATGGATATATATAGCTTCATTACAATGGAGAGGTTGACCACTGGAAAGGTCGATGCTCATAATAGAAAATTGTTAATACAAAAACAATATAATTAAATTACAGGCATCTTCATTTACAACAACCAAAGCATCCACGACCATGAATCTGGGGGATGGTTTAAATGTCTAAAATGAAATGTAACAGGACCTATAGAAATAGGGTTCCAATGTGAAAGAAACCCATGTTTTTTATTTTCCAGAAAAAGCCTGCAAATATACCAACCCACAAACTTATTGCACTACGAGTTTTGTATCGAGGATTAGATTAAGGGACAGATCGAGGGTTGGATCAAGTGTTCGATAGAGGGCTGGATCAAGGGTCATATTGAGGCCTGGATGGAATTTTCAACCTGTTTCCATTAAAAGACAAATGTTAATGGATTGTGCTCATTTGATTAAGGATAAATCATCATAAAATCATCAAAATGAACATGACACATACCTTATGTTGATCTATAGAAAATTGATAGAAGAAACCTGATAATACCTTAAAAAAAGGCTAATAGAGGTATGAATTATATAATCCTCATGTTCAAAAAGAGACTTAGGTCAAGGAAAAAATTAGGGAAAACATGGAGTCAACAAGGCTTTTAGCCCAGAGTCTTTTGGTTTTTCTTTGGCTTTTATTTATTTATTGAGAAATTGACATTTGTCACTCATTGCATTTCATTTTTGGAGTTTGAAAACCTCTCCTAGTTGTGAAATGTTTTGGTAATATCTCTTGGTTCATCCTACCTTTAAATTATATGATCTTCATCTCGCAAAGTTTTTATATTGCTTGATTGTTTAGAAGTTTTCATCAACTATAGTTTGCAAATTTTGTTTGGTATTGATCCATTTTTTTCTTTGTTGAAACATCTCTCTTTTGGAATGATTAGGACTCTCTTGTTTACTTTACCACTATTAGAAAAAAAGGATCGTGGATCAATAAAATAAAAAAAACGCATAAATATAACACAAAAGATACATAATACAGTAGAGACACAAGTATATGTGGTTCACCCAGTGTGGGCTACATCCACTAGATAAATTGCCAGGTCCTTCCTTATTATTATCCACCAAAATGAATGGATACAACCTACAACACACCTATTATAAATTCTTCTTATTTTTCTCACAGTATCCTCTCTCAGAATACAATATTCACAATAATACACAACCACAATACAATTCCCTCATAAAATAGGTTTTCTTCTAGGAAAAAAATCCCTAAAATAACTTCTACCATCAGATCTACGACCTTATAATGAACGGTCCATATTGACTATGAAATTACAGTATTTTGCAAGGCAATTTTTCCCAAAATTCCATTTCAGAGGTGTTTCCCCTGAATCCCTCACTAGGAGGGGTGCTAGGTATGTATGATGTTCTTTGCAAAAATAGCTATAGCATTTGCTACATTGCATAGGGGGGGAATATCCCCCCTACATGGTGTTTCATGTGCAATGCCCTTGATAAATTTTTTTCCTCGGGAAACATGTTACATTTTTTGCCTCATTTTTCGTGTCACCTCGATTTTCATGTCCTTTGTTGGGCGGTTTTTCGGCACATGGTTTTTTGTTGATGGTTTTCTATTTCTAGTTAAGGAATTAGGGTTTTTGAACAATACAAGTCATTGGGTTAGGGTTTTGGATGCCACTGGATCCTATATGTATATTGTATTGTAAAAAATGTATCACTATGAATGAAGATAGAATATGTTGGTTTTCTCGATTTGGGTTTCCAGGGGAAAAATATCTTTGTAATGTGTGTATTTTCAATTGTATCTTTTTAGTTCTTTCATTGAAAATCTAATTGTAGTAAAAAATTGAGCAATATTAAAATGTACATTTGGTATCAGAGATTTGTTGGCTTTAGGGGGACGCCTTTGTGGTCAAGGGCTTGGATCGAGACTATGATAAGCCTTGTTGCAGTGGGAGATCTGTGGTATTGATTTTTTAGGTGAAAATAAATGGCAAGCAGTTTAAAAATGGAGATCGGGAATTTTAATGGTAATGTTTTGGGTTGTGGAAGCTCAATATCGAAGATCTATTGGTGGACATGGATCAGTGGATCCAAGTACTACATCTACAAGAACTTTAGTAGATGACTGGAAAAAGTTGGATTGCAAGGCGAAGAGCACAATTCGACTATGTCTCTTAGATTCAGTATTAATGAATGTGTCAGAGGAAGATATAGCCAAAGATTTATGGGATAATTTGGGGAAGTTGTATCAATATAATCCCCTAGTAAATAAACTGTTTCTGGGAAAGAATCTATATAACCTGAGGATGAGAGATGGAAACTCAATGGTAGATCATTTGAATTCCTTCAATACTATGGTAAGTCAGTTAGTATATGTTGATATTAAAATTTCATATGAAGATAATTGTATTAGTTTACTATGCTCTTTACCAGACTCGTGGGATAGTCTAGTTGTCACCATAGGTAGTAATACAACTACCTTGAAGTTTGATGAAGTGGTCCCATCCTTGTTGATGAGATAGGGCACAGATGCATTATTTATAAGAGGACCTTCCCAGAAAATAAATATATTCAATTCCTCAAGTGGGAGATCTAAGTCTAAGGGAAGATATAAGTCTCCTAGAAAGTTTGTAAAGGTATGTTGGATATGTGGAAAAGAAGGGCAGTACAAGCAGTGTAGATACAAAGTTGAGAAAAATAAGGGATATGAAGAATCTTCTTCTACAGAAGAAAATACCTCCAAGGAAGAAGGAGGGGATGTGTACTTGGATTCTTCAAACACAGATGTAGATCATGAGGCATGGTTGGTTGAATAAGGTGCATCCTTTCATATGACTCTCCACGGGGAGTGGTTCTATGAATATAAAAGGTATGATGGAGGTAAAGTTTTCCTAGGTGATGAATCAAAAACTAGAACCATAGGTCGAGGAAAATTCAAGTTAAGGCTCATAGATGGAAGGATTAGAACACCACCTGGTGTTTTTCACATCCTAGGATTGGCCAAAATTTTGATTTCTATAAGAAAAATGGACGATGCAGGGGAAAAAAAATATTTGAAAAGGAAACCTCGAGGATGGTTTGAGGAGAAATGGTGTTGTTGAAGGGAGTTTGATTTGGAACTTTGTATAAGCTGGAAGGAAGCACTATATGGGAACATTGTGTATATGGGAAGAATAATCGAGTAATATTACCCTCTGGTGCAACGAAGGAAGAATGAATTTTACAGCTAGTTCATAGTGATGTGTTTGGACTTGTGTCGGTTCCATAATTGGGAAAATATGTGTACTATGTCTCATTTATATATTAATTCTCGAGGAATACTTGGATATATTTCCTCGGGAATCAATTTCAAGTCTTTGATGGGTTTAAAGAGTTTAAGGATCTCGTTGAGAATCAAACGGAGAAAATAATTAGGGTGTTAAGGACAAATAATGGCGGAGAGCTCTGCAGGAATGAATTTGATAAATTTTGTAAGAAGTGTTGTATAAAAAGGCATAAGACTACTTCATATACACCTCAAGAGAATGGAGTTGTAGAAAGGATGAACATGACGTTGATAGAAAAATCAAGGTGCATGCTCAGTGGTGTCAGGTTAGGGAAATAATTCTGGGCAGAGGCAGTGGGTATTGCATGTTACCTAGTCAACATATCACCCTCATCAATGTTGTATGACAGACTCCACAAGAGTTATGGACCAGTAAGAAACCTTCTCTCACACATCTCAAGGTATTTGGCTATGAGGCATATGCTCATGTTCCAAAGGAAAATAGGAGTAAGCTAGATAAGAATGTTGAAAAGTGTATCTTTATTGGGTATAAAGATGGTCTCAANATGTATTGGTTGGAGTATAGTATTTATTATTCTTTGTACCATTTTCATATCCATACAACAAATATTCCGTGCAGGGCACACTCTACAAGTTCGCTCTATAGAATAAGCCAGAATTCAACAAGGTATCCCATTATTTCTATAAATCCTTTTCTGAGAGGTTCCAAGCGGTGAAAACTGGAGGAATTGCATAAAAGACACTAAAGAACACTATGTACTATTTTCAGATCTTTATTCATTACAAGTATATAGTTATAATTATTTCAAGTTAGGATTGTTGACTAATCCAAAATTAGTCATGTCAGACTAAAGTAAAGTTTGATGAAAATGCTAGTCTCTTGTTGTTAAAGTTAAGGAAGGTTTGCATGTATGTGATCATATACACCAGGTCTATTACATAGTTAGAAATCAGATTTGGATGATGAAATTGATGATGACTTTTGGTTGAGGTACATGTTGGGTACATGGTTGAGACAAGTAGTTGATGAGTTGGCATATACATGAGGTTCTACTTTGTTTTACTCAGTCTGTTGTTAAGAGGCTTGTCAAGTGAAATATATGATATCTATTTCGACATTAAATTGTCAACTCGGGGCTCATAGGCTTTGAGGTGCTAGCACTGTATGTGCATGTCTAGATCTCTAATCTAGCCTATTCTAACCTAATCTAATATAATGTCGGAAAGATACTCACATAATAAAGAGATTAAGTAAATTTGAGTTGTAACAGAGTATGTGTCATGATAGAAAGGAAACTAACAATCTACAAAAAAAATTTCCATTGAAGAAATATGAAATACACGTTCTTGTAATTAATTAAACCTATGAACTATTCTTAAAATCGGAAATTATATTATTGTACTAAAACAAGAAATACTTCAATCAAATTATGCTACTATTCTTAATTGGAAATATTTATGCTACTGTACTTTAAATGAGAAATACTCCAGTAAAAAATATAATGATTATGCAGTCCTGCAGGGGTTAGTTTAATCTACTTAACTGATTATAAACAACTTCTTAATAAACATGCTCAATTTCTAGTGATCTATTTACAAAGAGGATTGTATTTACAACATAGTGTGAGAGTAAATACAATGAGATTACAATTTGAAAAGAGTGATTAACATGGCTAAAATACATGAAGGAGTTTTAAAAGATTGTTATATACATTATCTAGATGACCAATCTGCAAACTAAAATACAACTTATGTGGATGGGAATAGAAAGATATGTGTATATATGAACAATGAGATGATCAAGAGAGTATATATGTCAATGAAACACAATCTAAATACATAACCTGCATAAAGAGTTATACATCAGGAAATATACAGTTAGATGTCTAGATCTAGAATATTACAAATAATATGCAAGATAGAAAAGGAAACACAATTAAACAAGCAATCTGCACAATAGAGTTAGATATGAAAAACTGAATATATATAGCAAGTAAACAAAACACACATACCACTGGTGTGCCCCCCAGGTAGTCATGGTACTAATCCATCTGAATAGACTATCATAATCTTAGTGCATCACTTGTATTAACACCAAAATTGAGTTACAAAGTGAATTCAATATAATAGCTATACTAAAATCATTGATTTATCCTCTTGTGTTATGTAGCTTCATGGATATATATAGATTCATTACAATGGAGAGGTTGACCACTGGAAAGGTCGATGCTCATAATAGAAAATTGTTAATACAACAACAATATAATTAAATTACAGGCATCTTCATTTACAACAACCAAAGAATCCACGACCATGAATCTGGGGGATGGTTTAAATGTCTAAAATGAAATGTAACAGGACCTATAGAAATAGGGTTCCAATGTGAAAGAAACCCATGTTTTTTATTTTCCAGAAAAAGCCTGCAAATATACCAACCCACAAACTTATTGCACTACGAGTTTTGTATCGAGGATTAGATTAAGGGACAGATCGAGGGTTGGATCAAGTGTTCGATAGAGGGCTGGATCAAGGGTCATATTGAGGCCTGGATGGAATTTTCAACCTGTTTCCATTAAAAGACAAATGTTAATGGATTGTGCTCATTTGATTAAGGATAAATCATCATAAAATCATCAAAATGAACATGACACATACCTTATGTTGATCTATAGAAAATTGATAGAAGAAACCTGATAATACCTTAAAAAAAGGCTAATAGAGGTATGAATTATATAATCCTCATGTTCAAAAAGAGACTTAGGTCAAGGAAAAAATTAGGGAAAACATGGAGTCAACAAGGCTTTTAGCCCAGAGTCTTTTGGTTTTTCTTTGGCTTTTATTTATTTATTGAGAAATTGACATTTGTCACTCATTGCATTTCATTTTTGGAGTTTGAAAACCTCTCCTAGTTGTGAAATGTTTTGGTAATATCTCTTGGTTCATCCTACCTTTAAATTATATGATCTTCATCTCGCAAAGTTTTTATATTGCTTGATTGTTTAGAAGTTTTCATCAACTATAGTTTGCAAATTTTGTTTGGTATTGATCCATTTTTTTCTTTGTTGAAACATCTCTCTTTTGGAATGATTAGGACTCTCTTGTTTACTTTACCACTATTAGAAAAAAAGGATCGTGGATCAATAAAATAAAAAAAACGCATAAATATAACACAAAAGATACATAATACAGTAGAGACACAAGTATATGTGGTTCACCCAGTGTGGGCTACATCCACTAGATAAATTGCCAGGTCCTTCCTTATTATTATCCACCAAAATGAATGGATACAACCTACAACACACCTATTATAAATTCTTCTTATTTTTCTCACAGTATCCTCTCTCAGAATACAATATTCACAATAATACACAACCACAATACAATTCCCTCATAAAATAGGTTTTCTTCTAGGAAAAAAATCCCTAAAATAACTTCTACCATCAGATCTACGACCTTATAATGAACGGTCCATATTGACTATGAAATTACAGTATTTTGCAAGGCAATTTTTCCCAAAATTCCATTTCAGAGGTGTTTCCCCTGAATCCCTCACTAGGAGGGGTGCTAGGTATGTATGATGTTCTTTGCAAAAATAGCTATAGCATTTGCTACATTGCATAGGGGGGGAATATCCCCCCTACATGGTGTTTCATGTGCAATGCCCTTGATAAATTTTTTTCCTCGGGAAACATGTTACATTTTTTGCCTCATTTTTCGTGTCACCTCGATTTTCATGTCCTTTGTTGGGCGGTTTTTCGGCACATGGTTTTTTGTTGATGGTTTTCTATTTCTAGTTAAGGAATTAGGGTTTTTGAACAATACAAGTCATTGGGTTAGGGTTTTGGATGCCACTGGATCCTATATGTATATTGTATTGTAAAAAATGTATCACTATGAATGAAGATAGAATATGTTGGTTTTCTCGATTTGGGTTTCCAGGGGAAAAATATCTTTGTAATGTGTGTATTTTCAATTGTATCTTTTTAGTTCTTTCATTGAAAATCTAATTGTAGTAAAAAATTGAGCAATATTAAAATGTACATTTGGTATCAGAGATTTGTTGGCTTTAGGGGGACGCCTTTGTGGTCAAGGGCTTGGATCGAGACTATGATAAGCCTTGTTGCAGTGGGAGATCTGTGGTATTGATTTTTTAGGTGAAAATAAATGGCAAGCAGTTTAAAAATGGAGATCGGGAATTTTAATGGTAATGTTTTGGGTTGTGGAAGCTCAATATCGAAGATCTATTGGTGGACATGGATCAGTGGATCCAAGTACTACATCTACAAGAACTTTAGTAGATGACTGGAAAAAGTTGGATTGCAAGGCGAAGAGCACAATTCGACTATGTCTCTTAGATTCAGTATTAATGAATGTGTCAGAGGAAGATATAGCCAAAGATTTATGGGATAATTTGGGGAAGTTGTATCAATATAATCCCCTAGTAAATAAACTGTTTCTGGGAAAGAATCTATATAACCTGAGGATGAGAGATGGAAACTCAATGGTAGATCATTTGAATTCCTTCAATACTATGGTAAGTCAGTTAGTATATGTTGATATTAAAATTTCATATGAAGATAATTGTATTAGTTTACTATGCTCTTTACCAGACTCGTGGGATAGTCTAGTTGTCACCATAGGTAGTAATACAACTACCTTGAAGTTTGATGAAGTGGTCCCATCCTTGTTGATGAGATAGGGCACAGATGCATTATTTATAAGAGGACCTTCCCAGAAAATAAATATATTCAATTCCTCAAGTGGGAGATCTAAGTCTAAGGGAAGATATAAGTCTCCTAGAAAGTTTGTAAAGGTATGTTGGATATGTGGAAAAGAAGGGCAGTACAAGCAGTGTAGATACAAAGTTGAGAAAAATAAGGGATATGAAGAATCTTCTTCTACAGAAGAAAATACCTCCAAGGAAGAAGGAGGGGATGTGTACTTGGATTCTTCAAACACAGATGTAGATCATGAGGCATGGTTGGTTGAATAAGGTGCATCCTTTCATATGACTCTCCACGGGGAGTGGTTCTATGAATATAAAAGGTATGATGGAGGTAAAGTTTTCCTAGGTGATGAATCAAAAACTAGAACCATAGGTCGAGGAAAATTCAAGTTAAGGCTCATAGATGGAAGGATTAGAACACCACCTGGTGTTTTTCACATCCTAGGATTGGCCAAAATTTTGATTTCTATAAGAAAAATGGACGATGCAGGGGAAAAAAAATATTTGAAAAGGAAACCTCGAGGATGGTTTGAGGAGAAATGGTGTTGTTGAAGGGAGTTTGATTTGGAACTTTGTATAAGCTGGAAGGAAGCACTATATGGGAACATTGTGTATATGGGAAGAATAATCGAGTAATATTACCCTCTGGTGCAACGAAGGAAGAATGAATTTTACAGCTAGTTCATAGTGATGTGTTTGGACTTGTGTCGGTTCCATAATTGGGAAAATATGTGTACTATGTCTCATTTATATATTAATTCTCGAGGAATACTTGGATATATTTCCTCGGGAATCAATTTCAAGTCTTTGATGGGTTTAAAGAGTTTAAGGATCTCGTTGAGAATCAAACGGAGAAAATAATTAGGGTGTTAAGGACAAATAATGGCGGAGAGCTCTGCAGGAATGAATTTGATAAATTTTGTAAGAAGTGTTGTATAAAAAGGCATAAGACTACTTCATATACACCTCAAGAGAATGGAGTTGTAGAAAGGATGAACATGACGTTGATAGAAAAATCAAGGTGCATGCTCAGTGGTGTCAGGTTAGGGAAATAATTCTGGGCAGAGGCAGTGGGTATTGCATGTTACCTAGTCAACATATCACCCTCATCAATGTTGTATGACAGACTCCACAAGAGTTATGGACCAGTAAGAAACCTTCTCTCACACATCTCAAGGTATTTGGCTATGAGGCATATGCTCATGTTCCAAAGGAAAATAGGAGTAAGCTAGATAAGAATGTTGAAAAGTGTATCTTTATTGGGTATAAAGATGGTCTCAAAGGATATAATCTTTGGAACCCAGAAAATAAGCAGGTTGTGTATAGACGAGATGTGGTATTTAGAGAAATGAAGGATATTTTTAAACAAGAATTCCTACCAAGTAAGGAAGAATCATAGAAAATAGAGTTTGATTTAAAGGATGATGAATCAAACTCTACAGAAGAACATGAATCAAAAGAAGAAGATTCTTGTTGGTCACTATAATTGCTGAATTAATTTCAAACAACTAAGTGAAACATAAATTATCAACCCAGGGAAGTCTTTTGTTTCAAAGATAGTTGCGCACTTTGTATGCTCAATTCCAAAAGCACTTAGTGTTGTAGTAAATAAATCATTCTATCTAAACTTGCTGAA
>JZKD02S1400150.1:0-10993 GCA_000966675.3 Picea glauca
AGTTGACATATGAAGGATTAGTAAGATTCGCCAAGGTTTCTACATTTTAAAATAAATTTCCATCCTTAAAATCATCCCTTCTTTAATGAATGCAAATGATTATAGTATGGTGGATCTGGATATAATGATGTGTTAGAATAGTAGATCCAATGTATGTGGAGGTAGAAAGAATGTTTGACATCCCCACAACATCCTCCTTTCTACGATTTCATACATATGGGTCCTACAGTCACCCATAAATCCATCTTGGGTGAAACTTCATTGTGCACTGTGTGCACAGTGTTTCCTTTTGGTCTCCCAGAAGGGACGATGGTCAGCCCAAACACTCCAACACACATGAACATGAATTTGCAAAGCTAGAATCAAGAAGCAATGGACCATATAGGTAACCGACTATAAGATTCAAAAGATGCACCATGTACCCCTTGCATTGTTGCACATGTCCTCCTCCAACTGGGAATGCATTTCTACGGACCTCCACTCCCAGCTAAGATATAGATTACACCTCTACACACAACTTCATAGTCACCTGTGGTATAGAATGTACTTAACTTCACTTTTTAGAAAGAGAGACTATTTAAACACTATAAACAAACTACAATGTTGCTTGAGAAGAAGCTGAAATGCTTATGTTTGACAAAAAGGAAAAGAAAAGAAAAATAGAAAGCAGACAAGAAGTTCATTAAGAACAATCTGATATGACCTATATGGATAAATTTTGATGTTCAATTAAGGTACAAATTAGTATGTTTAAATACGAAATGTAAAGATGATGGAAGGAACAATACCTTAGGAGAGGGGTATATATTAAGCAGTATCTTTGGTTTTCGTCTTTATTCAACAAAAGGCATTCCAATATTAAGGATCCCAAACCACATCCATTACCTCCTCCAAATGCCTTGAATACTAAAAATCCTTGAAAATTGGTGCAGAGCTTCCTTATTCTATCTAGACAATTGTCAAATACATCTTTGCCCACTCACAAATGGAGAGACAAAAATTCACTATGAGCCTAAAGAATAAAGCAAAAGTCATCTAAAAGCACACACCATCTAAGAATTTGACTTTTTATTAAGTATTGTTGATAAAACTTTGCTTTTTTTTTTAATTGTTATGTACATATGTTCCTACTACCATCTTGATGGGTGAGGTCCACTTGGGGTGTACCACAATGCCACCTAGTTTTTTGAAGTTGTTTAAAAAATGAATGCGCCTAGATTTTCCATGAGATTGTTTGCATAGTTAAAAAAATAATGATAATCTCAAAATTCATCGAAACAATAGATAAAAAACACATCCTTTTAATTTTGATTTTCACATAATTCTGAAGTCTTACTGATCTCCACAAACTCTTTCGTTAGGCACATAATGACTAATTTTAATATGCCAAGGTTGATTTTATTTTGTGTTCCTCCCAGCTTTTTTTGGCATATAGGTTGATGGTCTTTAGTAGTTTACACTCAGATATACATGGTACATCTGTAAAACGAGAAAAATGGAAGGAAAGATGGATGAAAGGGATATGCATTACTTACATGCATGAAGTAACTCTGAACTAATCCACTTGACAAATCAAACAATTCACATATAAATGAAGTTTGAATGGAAGGGTTAGATATTTTCCACAAAATTACGCTTGAAGACTCAAATTAGGCCTCTTGTGTTAATCACCGTTAAGATGTGCGTCCAGGGCCTGGGTCTGACCTTCTCTTAGATGTGCGTCCAGGGCTTGAGTAACTTTGAGCCTACTACAGAAACAACTCCTATAGCAGAATCCTCAGAGTTTTGGGTTTTTTCTCTTCCCCATGGTTAGAAAAAAGGGGAGGGGTTTTGGCAATATCTTTGTGAACTCTAACTTAGGCAGAGGCCATGGCAGTAAACCCTTTAGGCAGGCTGGTCTCATTGTCTGAATAACACTGCATGGAAACCACTGAGAGCAAGCAGACGAAGCCGACTATCTAAGGGAATGGAAGCACCTGGTATTTGTTTTTCTGGTTAGCTATTTTACCTATTTATTTTTTTTCATAAACTAGATTTTATTTTTTGAAAATGGAAGGGCACATACCTTAGAAAAAATGAGAAATAGTTAAAATACAACTGCATTTATGAACATAAAATCACTTAGTATTGTTACCCTCATCTACGTGACCAATAAGGTATTCTGCTATTTCTGGTATTATGTATAATAAAATAGAAGCAGAATTTTAACTGGAACACAAAGGTATGATGAGATATCAGGAAGCGAGTGACCAATTTTCATAATTTTTAAATATAAAAAAAAAAACACTTTTTATAATTTTAAATTTATTGATTTTAGTTCTTCAATGTTTTAATGTACAAATAAGAATTCAATAATTTTACAATTTCAATATAATCTTAAATAAATTTAAAAGTGAATAATTTAACTCAGGAAAATAAATAAATTATTAATACATTAAAACATATTTAAATAAATAAATTTAAAAGTGAAAAATTTAACCTAAAATGCAAATAAAATTGTTAATCCATAAAAACATATTTAAATAGTGATTAAAAAAATAAATGATTCAATAAATTTAAAATTTTTAGACTTTTTTATAAAATGTATAAAACAATTCTTCATAATATCTATGAGTTTATGTATTGGAGTAGCAATTCAAATAAGATCATTAGATTTCATTTATTTTTTTCTAAAGGAAACAAACTTACATTTTTATTGGAGGAGAATAAAAGTACAATACAAAAAGATATAAGAGGTATATTTACAATTTTGTCATCAATACTATGTATTAAAAAGTCAAAAATTGCATCCTATCATGCAAAAAAACATCATTACAGTCTATTAAAAGTTAGACATTTATTATGAAGGGAATCGGTACACTCCAAAATAAGGTTGTGGTCTAATGGGACTCAACAACCAAAGTTTGGCTTTCTCCCATGTGATGAACATTACAACAACTCCCCCAAATCCAATCCCCAGTCCCATCCCCAATGCTACAATTGACATATTTTTATCAACACGATTGAGCCACCCAAGTTTTACATCATTACTATTAGTACTATTATTTCCTTCTATTATTTTACCACAAGGATGTAATAACAAACCACATAAGCACTTATTCTCTTGAAATGAAGTTACATTGAAAGTGGAAAATTGTGTTCCTCTTGGGATTGGCCCACATAGGTGGTTAGATGAAACATCTAGAACACTCAACTGATGCAATATAGAGAGCTCTTCAGGAATCTGACCTTTCAAATTATTTTTGGACAAGTCCAACACCTCCAACTTAGATATGTTACCAAGAGATGAAGGGATTACCCCTTCCAATTGGTTCCCAGATAAATTCAGCAGTCGCAGGCTACTCAAACACCCTATACTTGCAGGGATTTCTCCAGTGAGATTATTGTTAGACAAATAAAATATTGTGTTTGTTGGAGTCATATATGGTAGACTATACTTATATCTTTTAATGTCAATTGTCATTTCCTCAGAGAACGTATCTTTTGGCGACAACACAGCGTTGCCCCATTCATCTATTTGAATCACATCAAATTGGGAAGATACATTGATTGCAAATCCTTGGAGTCTTTGAAGATTGGAAGGTATTTTTCCACTGAGTTTATTGTTAGATAAATCTAAAATGTGCAACATGGTAAGATTTGTGATCCCTTTAGGAATACCACCATGGAAATTATTATAACCAAGACTTAAAATACGCAATTGATAAAGAAATGAGAGGGTCTCGGGTAGTTCAGATGTGAAACCGTTTGAACTTAAATCTATGAGTTGAATGTTGGTACAATAGGCCAAAAATGCAAGTAGGGTCCTTGATAAATTATTAGAGTAAGCAGAGAAAATAGTGAGAGATGTGCAATTGCCATAGGTCAAAGATGTCGGTAGAGTTCCAGATAAATTATTAGAGTGAACAGAGAAAACACTAAGATAAGTGCAATTACCAATACTCTTTGGAATTGGTCCTACCAAATTGTTTCTTGATAGAATTAAAGACTCAAGTGAAACTAAACCACTAATACTATGAGGAATACTCCCTGAAATACTATTATTATATATATGTAGTGTTTTAAGAAATTTTAGTTGACCTATAGAATATGGAATACTTCCACTTAAATTATTTGAATTTAAATATAAATCTTGTAATGAATAAAGCTTTCCTATGGAATCTGGAATTTTACCTATAAGTTTATTTGTACTCAGATCTAGAGACTCCAAGTAAGTCATATTAGCAATGGATTCAGGTATACTACCGCTAAAAGTATTAAAACTAAAATCTAAAAAAGAAAGGGGGAAATTAAAGACACTCATAGGCAGCGAACCAGACAAATTATTATCAGAAATAAACAGCTCGCGAAGCTTTCTCAAATTACTCCACTCATGCGGTATACTTCCCAAGAATCGATTTCCATGCAAATATAAACTCGAGAGCGAAGAGCAGTTACCTAGAGATGGAGGAACCGTTCCAGTCAAGCTATTGCGTGAAAGGTCGATGTTGGATACCTGAGTCAAATTGCCGAGTGTCCGAGGCATGAGACCACTTAATGAGTTGTTAGACAAGGCAAGATTAGTTAGAGAAATGCAGTTGCCGAGTGTTGCAGGGATGTGACCGCTTAGTCTGAAGTTGTAGGACAAGTCAAGATCAGATAGAGAGATGCAGTTGCCGAGTGTCGGAGGGATCTTACCGCTTAGTGAGTTATCGGACAAGTGAAGATGAGATAGAGAGGTGCAGTTGCCGAGTGTGGGAGGAATCTTACCACTTAGTGAGTTCTCGGACAAGTCAAGATGAGATAGAGAGGTGCAGTTCCCCAAAGAAGTTGGAATACTGCCACTCAGATAATAATTGGAGCTCAAGTCGAGATGTTCCAACTCGACTAGACGACCAAATTCTGTAGGTATGGTCCCTCTCAATTTGATATCCTGAAGCCCGATCCATTTGAGGTGCGTGCAATTCAACAATGATTTTGGAACAGATCCCCCGAGCATCCTATTACCGCTGAGGTCAAGTATTCTCAGCGCTTTAAGCCGCCCAAATTCTGGTGGAGTTCCTCCCGTCAAATTATTATAAGAAAGATCCAAAGTCTTCAACAAGGAGAGGTTGCCAAGAGAAGAAGAAAGGATACCTTCCAACTCTGACCCCTGAAGGTTTATGTACACCACTCGTCTGCTGTGTGGTCTGCAGCGAACGCCATACCAGGAACATATATTGTGGGAGTTCTGGGCGGTCCAGTTGGACAACGATCTAGATGGATCGGCTGTGATGGCGCTTTTGAACGACAGAAGGGCGTTTAAGTCCCTTTCATCGTTCATGGATGATGCGGATGGATGAGGTTTCTCTTGCATATTGCGTCCATTCAAAACTGATTCATGAAAAGTGAATCCGGCCATGTGGCCATAGACATGCTCATCATAGAAACCATCTTCCCAGCCGGAATATGGCTTCCCATTCGAGTAATCGATGGTTTCCGCACCCACTGAGGCCGCCGCCATGATGACGAAGCACGCAAGCATCAGAATAAGATCCATTTCTCTCTCTCTACTCAAACGTCCTTGAAAGCTTGTGAGTTCTGTTCATATATATAGAGATAGATTCAGCAGCTCTCGTCGAAAGTCTTTCGCATGTGACTTAGAAATTGCAAGGCAATAACCTTGTGAGTTTTGTTCATAGATATAAAGATAGATTCAGCAGCTCTCGTCGAAAGTCTTTCGCGTGTGACTTAGAAATTGCAAGGCAATAACCTGGACAATACATGTGTTGAAAAACGAATCGCAGAATTTTGTCTTTTTCGGGAAAACAGAGAAATTCAACAAACTTTATCGCAATTGGGTTCGGTGGAGTCAATTCATTTGTTGGTCGTGGCAGCCCCAAAAAAAACAGCGAAATTCAACAAACTTTATCGCAATTTGGTTGGGTGGTGTCAATTTGTTTAGTTGGGGTTTGGTAGCTGTCAATTCATTTGGGTTGGGTGGTGTCAATTCATTTGTTGGTCGTGGCAGCCCCAAAAAAACAGCGAAATTCAACAAACTTTATCACAATTAGGTTGGGTGGTGTCAATTTATTTAATTAGGGTTTGGTAGTTGTCAATTCATTTGCTTGATCGTGGCAGACCGAAATTCAACAAACTTTATCGCAATTAGGTTGGGTGGTGTCAATTTATTTAATTAGGGTTTGGTAGTTGTCAATTCATTTGTTTGATCGTGGCAGACCGAAATTCAACAAACTTTATCGCAATTAGGTTGGGTGGTGTCAATTTATTTAATTAGGGTTTGGTAGTTGTCAATTCATTTGTTTGATCGTGGCAGACCGAAATTCAACAAACTTTATCGCAATTAGGTTGGGTGGTGTCAATTTATTTAATTGGGGTTTGGTAGTTGTCAATTCATTTATTTGATTGTGGCAGCCAAAAAAACAGCTAAATTCAACCAACTTTATGGCAGTTGGGTTGGGAGGTGTCAATTCATTTGTTTGGTAGTGGCAACCAAAAAAACAACGAAATTGAACAAATTTATTGCAGTTAGGTTGGGTAATGTTAATTCATTTGTTTGATTGTGACAACTGTTTCTCAAAAAAAAACGTATTTAAACTTTAGGCAAAAATCAACCACAAAAAACGTATTAAAAACTTGGGAAAAAATCAATTCGTGGATATTATAAAGTGTTTAGTTTATCTAATGACGTAAATTTAGTTTACAATTTTCTTAAAACAAATGTACATATTTATATTTAATTATATATTTTTTTAATCTAAAAGCTTTTGGTTAAAAATTATATTTTTCAACTATGGTTCACAATTGTGGTATGGGATATATAAAGGTAAATTTCTTTTTGTTAAGAACACAATTTATTGAATAAACAAAATAAATTATAAATAATTTAATTAGATAAAATAGTATATAATATATGTAGTTGTTTATTAATAATATATAATTACAAGTTCAAATTTAAAGGGGTAGGGTATGTATACTTTTGTAGACTTTAATAGTCAAATAGGAGGTGGATCCCTTGTCCCACAAACAAGGGGATTCCATACACCAATTTAGTGTCTGGCTTGGTTGTGACCTTAAAATTAGACTAATAATAATAATAATATCAAATGTAAGAAAATTTGATGAATTAATATTAATTATAATATTGATGTAAAATAAAGAGGTAATAGGAATATGACATTGTATATAATTTCCAAAAATAAAAGAAATTGTCATACTTACGGAGATAAAATATACTACTCACCATAATCAGTTTGATATTTTACTTGTGTATGGTGGTATGTATAATTTATGAATTTACACACTAAACCTCGTAACAAATTATAAGATTTATACTCATGTGGAAAGTCTTCTCAACTAAGTGTAGAAGATTTATTTGTTGTGTTTTTGACAACTCTTGCTTAGGGCATCTTCTATTGAACATATAATCTCTCATATATCCTTATGCACACATTACACATTTTTAGGAACACCCATGGTCATGATGATGAACGTCCATTGAGACCAATTGGTCTATTAGACCTTAAGAAGGTAAGACATTAATTCAATTTCTTTAAAATTGTATTTCTATGCTAAAAGACATTGAGAGAAGAGTTCCAATATCACCACGTTTTTTATGACTTAGGAGGTTAGGAAGGTCAGTAATGTGGAAAATATTTTAAAATTGGGATCTAATATGGGTATAGTCAGGGCAATCCAAGAGGAATTGTTTTTCATCTTCTACCTGCTTAGTGTCACAAAGTTGATATATTCACTCATCCCATGGTGTTTTGGAAGTTGTCCAATGCCCAGTTTCACTATGTAGCTCGTGAGAGTTTGTTCTTATTTTAACAATGTTGATTTTCCTCTTTGCACTTTTCAAAACAGACAGTTAATTTTGATCTTCTAAATTAGGGTTGATTGCCTCCTTGTAGTATCTTGATTTCCTTTTATCCACTAATTCTTTATCACAACACATATTCTCCTTACATTTAGACATCTTTAGGATTCTCTCTCTCTCTCTCTCTCTCTCTCTCTCTTGTTCAAGGTGGGGGACCTTGGATTTACAAAAAAATATGATAGGTAGAGACAATTCACATGTAAATATCACATCTAATAAAATTAGAACAATAACATTTTGTTTGTTTCTTATTCACTATTATTCATTTTAATATCAATGTAGAGTGTATTATTTTTATCTCTCATATTCACAAGAAGCCATTTTCTCTTCATAAGAAACAATATTTTCCTTATTTTGATCCGTCTTTGTCACATTAGAGATGCTAGTACTTGTTTCAACGAAGTATAACATAGAATTGTTGATCCAGATTGTATGAGAAAAACGAAAAGAATACAGATCTATATTATTAACACGAAGATTCAATGAAAAATAACATAGATACAATAAAACTTGTATTATATTAATAAAGATATATGCTGAAACTGTAAAATGCAGACTGAAATAAGCTTGCTAGAATGGTGGCAACTTATCTCTGAGAAGAGATGTGATGATTGCACTCGTTTGAAAGAAGATGAGTACAATGAGGATTTAAAAGCCTTTTTCACAATAAACATGAATTCAAAAACCCTAGACATCCAAAAACCTAACCCTAGGAGATGAAGCGCCAAGAGTCATGTGGGCCCCATTGGGGTAAGTTGGTACATCAACTTCCCCAGGTTGTAACTTTTGCATACGATCTCCATTTTAGGCGCACGATAACCCGTTAGAAAGGACTATCCAAGAAATAGACATTATGCCATTAAACCCTGAATCCGTCTACAATTTGACTATGGCGAGCACTAAAAACGTTGTTTAGGGTCTCAAAACGACCTCAGAAGTTCAGTACTAAAAAACTAGGAAAAAACTGCCAAACTGAAAAACGACCAAGATGAGCCAGTTGGAAAGGTGGGTGGCCACCGATATCCACCTGGATCAATCCTCCCCCCTTAGGAAGAAATGGTCTCCATTGCATTGAGTTCCCCCATAAGATTAGGAAATTTCTATTGAATTTGGTGAACCAATTTCCTTGGTGCAGGAGTTTCCCTACTTTGACAACCCGATAAATTTGGATTCTCTGTTGGAGATTTCCCTTGACCTGTGTGTCCATGATCTGATCAGTGGATTCATGTTCCATGTAGTCAGGGTTGAGCTATGTTGGTGTCAATTGTTCCGCTATCTCTGAGGTGTCTAGTAATGGTGGAAAATATGGCCGAAGGAGATCCACATTGACTATGGTGATCCCTAAAAATGTTGTTTAGGGCCTCAAAATGGCCCAAGAAGTTCATGACATGAAAACTAGGAAAAAACTGCCAAACTGAAAAACTGCCAAGATGAGTCAGTTGGAATAGGTGGGTGGCCACCGATATCCACCTGGATCAATCCTCTCCCCTTAGGAAGAAATGGTCGCCATTGCATTGATTTCCCCCATAAAATGAGGAAATTTCTACTAAATTTGGCCCTGGGTGAGCCACTTGCCTTGGTGTAGGAGCTAACCTACTTTGACAACCCGATAAAGTTGGATTCTCTGCTGGCGAGTGCCCTTGACCTGTGTGTCCATGATTTGATCAGTGGATTCATGTTCCATGCAATCAGGTTTGAGCTCTGTTGGTGTCAATTGTTCTACTATCTCTGAGGTGTCCAATAATGATGGAAAATATGGCCGAAGGAGATCCACATTGAACACTAGGTGCAAGCCAAGGAAGGGGGTAATGTTGAGCTCAAAAGAATTGTCGCCCACAACCTTGGTGATGGTGTAAGGTCCATAGTAGATTGTGTTATCACCATGACGATCATGCTTCAAATATGAGTTTAAATTTAGAAGGTGACTAAATCAGTGTAGAGACATGGCGTTATTTGGAGGTTCGGGTCGTATGTGGCGGTAATATGGACAAATATGGAAGAAGAGAAAATGAAGGAGTCTTACGGACCATTGATCTTGAAGCAACCCAGATCGACGATTGAGGCCCATATCAGGTGGTGAAATAGCACAGAACTTAATTATACGAGGGTGGACCGAGGAAAACCGTTGTGGTTTTAATAGTGGATGTGTGGCACCTTTAGAAGTGAATTGGGGCGAAAAGCAATTTGCTTGAAACCGTTTTCTCAAAAACCTCGATGTAACATGGTTTAATGTGTCAAATCGACAACTCGTGGGGGGAGGTGTTAGTTAGTCAAATCACCTCACGTCATTGGTTCAGGTACTTCCCATCCGACATGTCAAGCGAACATCGTCGTTTAACTAACTCCAAAGTTCATCATTCGAAGTAGATTGATGAAGTGTGGAAAACCAACGTACCATGTAAGTAATTCATGATTAGGATTCAAGGACTACCGATATTCAGATATGGGTAGCTTTACCCTACTTTGGGAAATCGTCGTCGCATGCATAAGTGGAGTAATCTCGAGTTGATTGATTTTCTGAGTTATGTAGAATTAAGGGAGACAAAATTGTGGCCTCTGCAAGGCGAGAAGAGATGGATAACATAAATCGAATAGTTTCCAGTACAACGGGGTTCTCAACTAATGTGTCAAGATTACCAATAAGTGAGAAAGAAAGGTAGGTTGCACAGATATTAGAAACCAAATTTCATACAGAGCCCGCAACTGAATTAGAGTCGGGGGTCAGATTAAACCCTGTTATGAGGGAACTAGTCATCAATGAACACACGGACGAAACCTACAAGCAGGCAATGAAGAAGAAGTGGAGAAAATGACAGAGAACAAAAATCAGAGCTGAGACGATGGAGAGCGTAGGAAAAAATCAACTCACTTGGTTGAGCACTCTGAAAGAGGAAACCACCAAGATGAAATGAATTCTCAGGTAGGATCAAGTAGATTCCAACAAATTTTTTACAGATGGCAGCCCCAGACATGATAGACCTGTTTCTAACGGTCCCTTTAAAATAGGATAACTGTTATTATAAATCATTCCTTTTTGTAACTTATCTCTATTTTAGAATTATGGGGAAATCTAAACGTTTTGAATTCCACAAGTAATTCCTCTCTCTCTCTCTCTCTCTCTCTCTCTCTCTCTCT
>JZKD02S1400161.1:0-11277 GCA_000966675.3 Picea glauca
TGAAAGTTAGGTAAAGCTGAAAGTGGAATATTCTTCATAGGAGCTACTCCTCTAGGAAGATCACCAATAGGAAATCCTAAGGTAGAAAAAGAGTTTTCATCATTTACCTCTCCTTCAAGACCTACCTGTTCTTCATGGTGCATTTCTTCATTATACCCATCCATGGTTTCTTCTGTTTGTTCCCCTACTGCACTTGCTTGATCCTCAATGTTTTCTACTGGTTTCTCAACTGTCTCCGTTTCAAAGTTCCCTTGAAAGGAAGTTTGAGGTTTTGGTTTTCGAGAGCTTGGTCGCTAAGGAAAAAAAGATTCAGATTTTAATATAATCTCATCGATAAAAGTCTTTCTTCCTCCCCTTCCTCTGCCCCTACCACCTGTAGGGTTAGTTTCCTTGGGGGCTCCGCGTCCTCTCATGCAATTTGTACATCTGAAAGAAAAACATAAATGCTTTTGAAATCTATAATTTCCTTCCTCGGCAATGACACCAAAATGTTGGTCACTATAATTGTTTATTAATTAAAAAAATCAAGTGTTACATAAATTGTCAACCCAGGGAAGTTTGCTTATTTCAAAGGCAATCACAAACTGTATATGCTCAATCTCAAAAGAAATCCAAAGTTGTAGTAAAAGTTATACTAATCACACCTTGCTTTGAACAGACTGAAGTTCTACTTTGAATTACAGTAGAAGCAATCTTTCTATTGCAGAATTCAAGATTCAAAGGAAACTAATTATAAGAAGAATCCTGGATTATATTAAGAAACAACAACCTAGGAAAAATGAACCTTTCAGTAAACTGCAAAAGAGAAGACTAACTATTCTATAACAGAGAACAAGACCCTATTCCCCAAAGTAGGAATCTTCAACACCTGTCTCTCACTATTACACTTTAATAAACTCATTCTGCAAACAAAATTACCAATCAAAATGATCAACAATTACCTAGGAATGAATTGTATGAAAATGATGCAACAATCAGTTGAAACAAAGTTTCAACAAAACAGAGTTTTAACAAGGCACGAATAAAAACAATAATTAACACACTACAAAGACTAATGGGTGAATCTTGTGAGGAAGGTGGGCCCTCTCCTTCTCACAAGATTCCCCAAAAATGAAAGGGAACTAAGAAAATATGCTCAAAATGATCTTTTATTCATTTGTCCAATGTAACAAGTTACAATATCAAAAGTGAACACGCTCATTCTTTGTAATTCCCTTCTAGCTAAGCCTTCTGTAATCCCCCTCTAATGTTGATTTCTCCTCTATTTAAAGAGGAGAATCCTCTTAATACAATTAAACATAAGATTACATGTGTACATACAAATCATATTCTTAGTCTGATCTAATCTTCTATGCTGGAATAGGATATTCTGATCTTCCGTAGCAAAATGTTGTTACAGTGGTTGTAATGGTGCTGGCTTTGAGGTATAACTGTTGCGGCCAGTGTAACAACTCCTTTAATTATCTTTTCTTGTTACTGTTGTATGTGAAATATTGTTTCAGCATCGCAAATCACAGACTGTTTCAACAACGGGATTTGCGTACTGTTTAACTGTTTCAACAATGTGGTCTTCAAGCAACAACGATATATTAACTGCAGTCTTCAAATTGTCTTAGCAACTATATATCTATGATTAATGGCTAAGTATGAAAGTAATGTAAAATTACATGTAAAACAAATTAAACATATAGCAAAGAAAAGAAACGTTATATACCTTTGGAAAAATAGATTAAGGTGATAATGTAGGATTAAATATGAGCGGGAAAATGATGTAATAATAGCGAAAAGTATGAGAAAAAAGGTACATTATAGGGTCCTAACAGTAGGCAAGCCTAACCATGATAGGGTTAGGGTTTTTGTTAAGGATTTTAATGACTATACGCCTGTAAAATAGTATAAATAAAGACCTAGGAGGTCTAGAGTAAGGTTGATCAGTTGTTGTTGGTTGTTGTAGGTAGTTGATAGTTGTTGCACTTTATAAGACTGTCGATTGTAATAAGGTTGTAGAAGAGTCGAATAAGGTAGATTTTGAGGGTTACATCACAGGTTGAAGAGTTTGGTGTGATCTAGTCCGCCTCATAAAGGATTTTTTCCCTAATCTTGATTGTATTACTGAGATGTAATGCACACAATGCTAGATTTTGCAGCAGATTAAATAAAAGAGAAGAGAAGCCAAATTTTTGTGGACGTAGCCCTAGGAGGGGGTGAACCATGGTAAAACATGTGTTATGTGTGATGTTTATTGAGTATTTACCTTCTGTTAATGATTATCTTATGACTGAATGATTAAGTAGTTGTATTAACATGCATGCATAAGGTTAAAGATGAATGAATCCTAGAAATACTTAAAACATTTAACAAGGTTAATGCACAAAGAGGAAAGAACACAATCCCAGATCCCCACTCATTCCTAGACTGCAAACACTTGGGTATTGCAATCACCCATAAAGATATCTTGGGTGAGATTGCGTTGTGCACCCTGTGCCCAATGTTGCCTTTTGGTTTACTAGGAGGGACGATATTTTTAGAGGTTTTGTTGGAAACCCGTTGAGATCCGAACCTGGGTCAAACCCATAAGAAGTAAGAGGTCAAAGATCTAACCAAAAAATGGTTCCGTTGTAGGCCACACCAAGTCTACTGGGTTGCGTCGAGAGGCTAAGATACGTAGAACATGATGTGTCTGACACTAGCAAATTCTCAGAATTTGCACAGCAGGTGTATATGGAGAGCCTGGGCACAAGGACATTATGAGATCCAATACTGCAGCCAAAGCAATGGGCGACATGCTTGGTGAACACAAGGATTCTGAATTTGTTGGAGATCCCTTACTTTAGACTGGGAAAAGATGTGAACAATTGCATCAAGTAGTTGCTGGCAATCCCCCATGGAGGATTTTTGTGGTTGGAAGAACCAATATCAATCGACATGGAGCTCATTGCATTCATCACAACCCTGCCATCAAATGGAAAGAATCCTACACAGTACTTGGACGATAAAACCAAGGAAAAGGCTCTCTCAGAAGAGATGAAGAAGAAATATGGGACGAAAAGAGGCTCACATGGAATTATTAGAAAGATAATCAGTAACATATCCACCAGGATGACCATGGAATTCATGACATGCAAATTTCTTCACAAATGTCGCAAGGAGGAGGTCCCTATAGGGGTTGTCGCAGCAGCAACACAATGCGCAAACAACACCATGCTTAGTTGGGCCTCGTACTTACTGAACCTATTCCTAGACGAATGCAAGGATGTGTAGGACTTGGGAACAGAGTTCCATTACTGATGAATAATGATTTTGATGGCATTAATTGGCTAGAAAGAGCCACCCTACTCATACTTCTGCGACATAGTAGGATGTTGTCGCACAACACGATACACGTCGATGGGAAGCACTTCAGATTCCAAGAAACGAAATCACAATGCCAACACTTTTGCTCGGTACCTCAACGACATACAGGACATCATAGCCAGCACATGGAGGATAACTCCGAAATTCTTCACACAACACCAGGGAATAGCCAATTTTAAGGCTATGAGACACAACATGTGGATCCAAGCATGTAGGGATCTAGAGAAAGAATGGCTACAACTTTGATTCTGCATTAATGTAGAGGAAGTTGAAATGAGAATGAGAGATTGGCAAGATGACTAGAAGATCCCAGTCATTACCAAGGACATGCCAAAAGGAAAAGAAGTGGAAGTAGGGTCGTCCAAGACATCTGCAGGGGGAAGCACTACGACAAAAAAACCAACACAACAGGCGAATCCAGGTCAAAAGACAACATCAAATAAGAAGGTCAGTGCCCCAAAGAAGGATGGGTAGACATGAAAGAAGGACAATGCCCCAATGTAGGAAGAACAAGGAAGGGGGGACAGAACGACGCATGAAACCTTGTCATCAAATACTGCACAAGAAACAGGGCCAACCAAACAACCAACAATACATATAGGGGGGCCGCGCAAGAAGGCCAAGGCCCATAATAATAATATTGGATCACTTCTTAATAAATGCTTCAAATGTTGGAAACTTCCTTCACGATCCCGTGTCCATTCAAACTTCACACCTTTCCTCTACAAGGAAGTGATTGGGTGTGCAATATTTGAGAACTCTTCAATGAATCTTCTGTAGTAACTTGAAAGACCCATGAATGATATTACTTCTGATACATTCCTTGGTGTTGGCCAAATTTCAATGGCCTTTATCTTTTCTGGATCTACTACTCTCCCCTCTTTGGAGATGATATGGCCCAAATAATGGATTTTCTTTTGGTAAAATGAGCACTTGCTCAACTTGACATACA
The DNA here is from genome assembly GCA_000966675.3 of Picea glauca. Taxonomy (NCBI): domain Eukaryota; kingdom Viridiplantae; phylum Streptophyta; class Pinopsida; order Pinales; family Pinaceae; genus Picea; species Picea glauca. Next base: position 4,307 of record JZKD02S1400161.1, read on the forward strand.
ACTGATGCTCCCTTAAAATATGTGACACCATTCATAAGTGTTTCTCATGCTCTTCTTCAGACTTAGAATATATCAAAATGTCATCCAAGAATACAATGACAAACTTGTCCAAGTAGTTTTTGAATACACCATTCATGAGACACATGAAGACAATTGGTGCAGTCATTAATCGAAAAGGAACCACTGTGAACTCATAAGGGCCATACCTTGTTAAGAAAGCAATGTTGTTGATGTTTTCTTCTTTAATTCTTACCTGATGATAGCCTGATCTGAAATCAATCTTCGAGAATATTTTTTTCATATTTCAGATGATAAAAAAGGTCATCCATCCTTGGCAAAGGATACTTGTTCTTTACTGTTACTTTTTTCAAATGGCCGAATTCAATGCAAAGTCTCAAAGTTCCATCCTTTTTATTTACAAACAATACCGAGGAACCCCAAGGTGACACACTTGGGCATATATAACCCTTCTTCAAAATCTCTTCAAATTGCATTTGCAATTCCTTTAGTTTAGGTGTACTCATCCTATAAGGAGTCTTTGATACTAGAGCTACTCCCAACTTCAGATTGATAGAGAAGTCAATTTCTCTTTTAGGTGGTAATCCTGGCATCTTCCTGAATACATCTTCAAACTCTTTCATGAATGCACATTCTTCAATGTCTGACACCTTATCCTTAGGTGTATTTTCCACCTACGTGAAAAATATTTTACATCATTTTCTATAAATCGTCTTCAACTGCAAGGATTTTCTGTTACTGATCTAGGAATTCCCTGTACTGTCCTTACGTTTCCTTCCTCATCCAAGAAAGTAATTGCTTTGTTATAAAATTCTAAGACAACATGGTGTTGTTCCAACCAATCCATACCAATTAGGCAGTGTTAGCGACAATTCTTGTCTTGGGCTCGAGAGCATCCAGGTCTGCAGGTTTCATGAAGAACGCCCAAGCGTAGCACGTAAAGCCCCATTTCAGGCTAAAAATCAAGTGAGTGGGAAAAATTATGTTGTCAATGGCCCAGATTCATCCATAGGAGCAGATCGACGGTCGACGGGAAATCGTGGTTAGCAGAGTTGCGCCGGGATTAGCGCGATAGGTAGCGTCTATATACATTCATGAAGGATCTCGGCCGTCCATCCAAAATGACACGTGGTGCACGATCATGTCATGTCGGCATTCGGGGATTCAAGGGGTAAGAGCTCCTCGTCATTTTACATCTCGAAACCCTGAACCTCGAAATGCCGATAAGCGCCCTTCAAAGCCGATCCCATGGTCCTAGCGCCAGGTCACGTTAAGCGAGCCTGGGAATGGAGGTAGACCCCTTTTAATGACAAAGCCATCTCGGTCGTTCATCTGAAGGACACGCGGCGCATATCTGAGCCACAGGTGGGGCCTTTCAGGATTTTCCTAGCGAAAGCGTCGAAGTCATCTTAGCCTTCCATTCATTGATGAAACTCGGGCGCATTGGACTTAAAGGGGGCATGGATCTGGGAGGACAGGATCTGCGCACTCAGATCTACGGTCAGGAGCGAATTCTGGAGCCCCCTCACCATTCTACCTTTAAGCGGAGGGGGGGGGGTCCGTAATTGATGTGTTATTATTGTGGGGCCCCTTGCCTGACATGTCACCTTGGGTATCGTCCTCCCCGTTGCCACCTGTTTTCCACTTACCGCCTCCCTTTTCCCCTGTCATCTATTTAACTTCCCTCTCTCCATCCACATGGCACCTCCCCAGCTTGTCGTCCTCTCGTTTCCTGCCATGTGTCCCTCTCATTCCCAGTCACCTCCTCTTATACTCCCACACTCCATGCTCCTTCCTCCTCTGTCTTATTCAGACCGCGTGGCATTCCTCAGCTGATGTCACAACTCCCATTTCTCCTCCATCACCTCCACAGTGTTCACGCCTTTAACCCCCGTCACACCCTCGTCCACATCCACCATAGGGATCCCTCGTAGCAGTCTAGTGAAGTAGCATCCAAAGAAAGACCGTTCGGATGATCCAGGTGGCACCATTAGGAGACCTCCACGTCCTAGAAGGCAAAGTTGACCGAGGACGTCCCTAGTCCCAAGAATGCAGTTATGGCGGTTGTTGCTGGTGGTTGAATGTCATCTCTGCCATAAAGAGGAAGGTCCGACAAAGGACTAATTGACTTCGACTCACCTATAGAAGGACAGTCTGAAATCTGATGGCGTCTGTCATAGGCGCACGGTAGTCCAGAGTTTGCATGCGTAGACTGTCGGAAGACATGCATACACAATTTTTTAATTGCAGTTTCTCGTTTTCACTACTGTTTTCTGTTTTGAGTATATGTAGGCGTTTTCTCCATTTTGGTAAGGATCGATGGTTGAGATAGGCTCCCAATTGTAAAGTTTTGATGAAGCGTTGGTCGCTCTGGTTAATGTATAAGGCATTTGAGACTTCTTACTTTATGGATGTCAGCCTCTTTTCCATCTCTTTGTTTACTATGTTAGAATAGCTCGGAATTGGAGGATCCATTCGAGTTGCGCCGTTGTAGGATGATGTAGGTTGGATCACTGCAACAGTCGCAGGGTTTCTAATCAGTTCTTGTGCTTTCTCAATGCTGAATGGCTCGGAATTGGAGGATCCAGTCGAGCCACCTTTCAGTTATCTAAAACTCGGGGTCAAGAGGATCTTGTCTTCTGAGTTTTTCCTCCTCAAGTTGCCGAAGGCCTGATGCCCGAGGCAGTCTTTCTCACTCATCTCATTAAGTCTTCCATCTATCCATCTTATACTCAACTTACTGACGAAAGTTGGATAAAGACCTCCCTTGTTTTCTACACACCAGGCCCGATTTCCTGAGTTAAAGCTATATCTTCTTGAGTCTTTATCCATTCGATCACCCCATTAAACAAATCGTGACATAAAATTGATGGGCATCAAGCTTTGCTCCTGCAAGCAATCCAGGAGTGACTTCCGTCACCAACATTTCTGGCACCGTTGTCGAGGACGAAGTTGAAGATTTTCCCTAGGATTGAACGACATTGAGCCTCTGATTCTGAAGGTGCATCAGGCATCAGAGCCCTTAAATATTGCTACTGTGCACCTGGTGACTCCACTGTGGCGACTCCATTGTTTCCACTTCACTGTTTCAGCTGTGGAAATTGTTAGCACACCTGAAAGATGACCCTAAGGAGCTTTCTCGAGAAGGTTTCAGCAACTGCTTTCTCAGTTTGAGAAGCTTCCTGGGGTAACAACAACGTTAAGATCTGGCCTTTGATGGTAAACAAGGACCAGGCAATTTCAAAGATGTAAATATTTCACCTAGCGACTCCATGATTCGAGGATCGATTGACGACTCCACTGGTTTGATATGGAGAAAATCTTAGCTCAAAGGTTTGTTTTCTGTGACTTTTCCCAGATAGTTGGTTTTCCTAATGCACTTCTTGATAGAGACCAATGGGAAAATTTCCTCCTTGAATTTCACGCAACAATTTTGGAGGTACCAACTCAGCATTTACTGGACTTTCATGAGGTTATTCATCGACTTAATATCATGCATGAAGATTTCCAGATTAATCTCTTCAGGTATTCGTTGAAGGGAGCTTCTCTTGAATGGTGTCGGTCTCTTCCCACTGCAAGCATCCGCTCTTTAACAGGTTTTCATACAATTTTCAATTCATTTTGTAAAGATTATTTTCCAGCTGATTGTTTGTATGAAAACTGTTGTGAGGAGTTTTCTTCACTTCATGAAGCCTCTACTGGCCCTGAAGACCAGATCCATGATGAAGTTTTTACTGTGGAGGAAAGAATTTTCCAGGAAAATATAGAGGTGTTGAATGATATTAATTGTGTTATCCCTAGAATGGAAGCATCTGATATCATATCATATGCCTCTATTCTTTTAGATGTTCATAATGATCAACATGCCTCTTGTGGAAATTGTGAGTTTATAGAGCAAATGTGGTCCATGGTAGATGACTCACCTGGATATCGGGTTGAGGCAGATGTTCCTAGCAGCTTTTCTCATGATGACGAAGGCCCTCTCTTTTTAAAAGAGGGATTAGTTGTGGAAGAGGATTCTTCTCTTTTCCTCCAGGGGGTTTCTCACGATATATTTTTACCTGGGATTAAAGAGAAAAATATTATGTATGAGCAACCAAAACCAGCAGGTCCCACTATCCCTAAAACAAAAATTCTTTACGGGATCACTGTTCTGGAGAAGGATCATATCAATAAAGGACAACCCCTTTTTGATGTATATTATAGTGATGATGAGCAACAAGCTTATCCTACATTTGATCACTATAAAGATACTGAAGAGTCAGTCAGTAAGAAAAACCACCCCATGGTCCCTATTTATGATGAATATGAATCAGACCTGGGGGAGAGCCAAGAAGAAGAGCAGAAAGAACCAGTGGAACATGTGAATTCCTGCCCGGAGCCCGCCCATTCACCTATGCAGACTCATGAAGTTCAGCCCTGTAGGAGTAGCTGTGGAGCAGAGCAGGCATACTGCTCCCCTTTTCACAGGGTTTGCCATTGATTCTATGATCCTGTCAGCGAGTACATGGAGTGGCATGTCCTTTATGCCTTGGAGCCACCCTATTCCATATCAACTTCAGCCAGCGAGGAGAAGTTGAAAAGTGTAGCCGTTCTGCTGTCACGGTTACACCATCTGCTATCACGGTTACACCATCTGCTGGTGATCATCGACAGAAAGAAAGAGCTCCCATCTAGGAAATTACTTGATTGGCTATGGTGGAAGTTTGCTTTCACCTAGCCCCATGTAAAGTGTTTTATTAGTTTAGGATTGTATATAAATAAGCTCTTTTGAGCATGTATCTTTATTTTTTTTCTTTTATTTTTTGGCTTGTATTTTCAGCAGTGGGATGTTTTGAGCCTGACTCCATAGCCCAACAGCAAGGCACTGAGGCTGCGGAATGAGTTCTTAGAGCATCACATGGATGAATCTATCCCCCATGGAGCCTAATGTTAGCGACAATTCTTGTCTTGGGCTCGAGAGCATCCAGGTCTGCAGGTTGCATGAAGAACGCCCAAGCGTAGCATGTAAAGCCCCATTTTAGGCTAAAAATCAAGTGAGCGGGNAGAATACCCTTCTTGTTAAGGGGGAGTGTTGAAATAATGTAACTACAAAGAGTATTCTTATTATTATTGATATATTATTCATAGGATCAATCCCCATTGAGGATTGATCATGTCAGTTATTGTAGTAGGACCAAATCCCCTTTTGTGGATTGGTCAAAAGAAAACTATAATAGGTAGAATAAGAAGTCGGCCCCAACAGATATTAAAGAGACCCATAAATATAATAAAGGTGGGTTTACCCACCCAGTTTGAGAAGTCGGCCCTGCCAGTGAAGAGACACTTCACACGTGCCAGAATTGTATAAATAAAGGAGGCTAGCGCCTCACTTAGACACAACTCACTTGCTCAATTTGAGAGACAAGTTTTGATCTGTTACCGGAGAAGAAGGAGAGAGAGAGTGGTGCATATCTAGGAGAGGACTTTCTGTATTAGCATAAGATATCTCTTGGCATTGTATCGGCTATCTATGTTAAGGAAGTTTTGTTGGGTTTTCTTCCCCTAGAGGGTTTCCCAGGATAAATGTTGTGTCTCTTGTGATTGTGTATTTCTCAGTGATATTAGATTATGCTATTATTATCTAATGAAATGCAAACATCTATAATAATGGCTTAAACATTAACAAATGATGATAGTTTTTCCATTAGTTGTGGCCCTGCAATCCTCAAGAAAAAATGATGGGACAGTGTTATGAACTAACATACTGTCTTCACAAGAATCTGTCTCCTCCTCATGCAAATTATCAATAACAAGATTATCAATAACAATCTCTACATCACCAATATAGAATCGTGTGCATATTTCACATGTGGATTCACTAAATGATATTTTTTCATGGAAATCCACTGTGTCATTCTGCTCCCTTTTAATCTTATCCCATGCATTCACTCCACTAGTGTCATCTAAACCAGGATCCCAGATTATTTTCCACATCTTTAATATACCCATTCGCACAACCAGTGGATGCATACACTTTCAGGTTGTCTATTCCACCAGGTATATGGTCATCTATCTCATCTATAGTTATGACTTGAGCCTTTAATGGGCCCTCCAAAATAGGTGTCTCATGATCCCCATGATGCAAACTATGTGTATAATAAGAAATTTATAAGTCATACCTCTCTTCAAGCCCATGCAAATCTGAATGCTCCTCATGCTTGACCATCAAAAGAGGCTCTTTCCTCAAATCATGAGTACCACTAACGTCCTCATGTGTTATGGTTGCCATAGATGACCGATTTTCTACTGTGTATGATGAAAAATGTGCCAAACTCAACTCCATACAAAGCTCATCAACCTGAATTTATGATTCTTGAAGGGCCATTTGAGTGCTTTTCAAAGAATCCTTGGTAACCTTATCAACTTCCTCTTCTTTCCCTTTTAGCGCATCAAAATAAATCTCAACAAGCATGAGAAGATGATCTCTATTTGAAAGTAGGTGTAGGTAATTAGATTTCATTACCACCAATACTTCTCTGAGTGCATGAGAATCTGCAAGGTAAAGTTCTCCTTCAAAATTCTTATGTGTCCCTGGAGGCTCTTCCTTCCAACAACACTTTGCCATCAATTTATGAGTATCATCAAAATGTTTTATGGCTGCAATAAACATGTCTTCACTTACCTTCAATTTCCCTACCAAATGATGGGACCCATGGGAACTATCATCTTCATAAAAAAATTCTAATTTGAATTCACAATTATGCTTCCCAAAATCAGCTTCCTCTTTGTCATCCTTCATGCATAAATCTCGAGAAATTAGATTAGCATCCAAAGGAAACTTATCCAACACCAAATATTTATCATGATTAGGTGTTAACACACCCGAATCATCATAATCATCATTACTAAGATGAGATGTTGAATCATCATCATTAGCTCATTGGAAAACTTCATCATATGTGCTATCAACA
>JZKD02S1400183.1:12733-43032 GCA_000966675.3 Picea glauca
ATATCAATTAGCCAAAAATGATTATTCAATCACAGAAAACAAACATAGGCTCACCAAACCATGTCCTCGATCAATGAGGGCTTCAAGCTCCCTAGAGCTTGCTGAAACTTCAATGCTGAAACAATTACAGAAGAAGTCTTCAAATGGCCTTGATAACAGTTCCAATGGATTCAGGACGTCCAAAAACCCCTATCTGGGCTTTGACGACACCTCAATCGGCCAAAATATGAAGAAGTTAGGCCTCCTCCATTTTCCTCCTTCAAGCTTGCTAAAACTGGTTCGCCAAAATGCACCCTTGTGTGCTTGAACCTGGAACACACGCAATATATAGCGTAAAAACCTGGCACCAGGCGCAACCACGCCAACGATGCAAACCGTAGAATGGTTAGGGTGCCTCCAGCCCCTAACCGCCAAGCACCTGGGCATATGGCGCATGTGACCTCGCGCGTGGTAAAAGGTGGTTAATCCGTTATAGAACCACGTAACTCCCGTGTTCCCGGTTGGTCACATGAAATGGCATATAACCGTGGTTTATAGTACAATTCCCACATCAACTATCGGGTGTTAAACTATATATATGGCATGGTCGTATGTGTAATACAAAGGACCGCGGGCTGGGGCTAAGCCCCATCTCGACCCCCCGTCCAATATACAATAGTGTAAACATATATATATATAAACTCACATATATACCAAGAAACAATCGACGGCATGTTGGTTAGCGGAGGTTTGTGAAGACTTTATACAGAGGGGGAGGTCCGGGGGTCGAACCTCGCGGACTCCCATAAATTTTACATACCACCACTTAGCCAACCAACGAGTGACACGTGGCGCCCACGGATTGGGCCACGTGTCCTCATACCATTGGCCACCCAAAGGACACGTGTCAACTCCTGACTCGCCATCTGTCAACCAACCAACATCGGCCACGTCATCACATTCCATGTCATCGTACGGTCTCCATGTCATCATGTACGGACTCTACCACGTCAGCCTGTACGGACTACCCAGTCAGCATAAAAAAATTTGCCTGTTTGACTTGACGAACAGATCGCCATATCTCTCGCTCCCGACGTCCGTTTGAGACGAAACAAATTGTGTTGGATTCGTGACGACGAGGGCTACGCTCTCGTTCGTTTTGAGGCAATTCCGAGAACGTTGATTTTTGAGGTAAAATTTGACCCCTGGTCCAGATTTTGATCATAAATGCTCAAAATTCGATCATATCTAACACTAAAACGTCCCATTGTGTCACTCTCTCAGTGGGTGGATCGGGGAGCGAGGATGTGCTATGAACGTTTTCGTTGATGTCTCTGCAAAATCTCTGATGCCAATCAATCTCACCGTACAATGCTGCCGTGGCAAAGCTGACTCAGAGGTGTGACTCAGACTTAGGCAACCAAGAATGACTCGGGATAAAACTAGACCGTACGGTTCTTCAATTTGGTAAAGACACATGGCGTTGGTGACCTAATTCGCCTGTATTAATCGGAGTCGGGACATTCCTTAAGTTATTCGTTCTAAAACAACCTTAGCTTGTTGATGCCAAAAAGTGTCCAGGAACGGCGATCAACGATAAACCTATCGAGTGCTTTTCTTCGGATTAGCTTCCTCGAAAAAGTCCTGATGCCGAAAACACATCGGGGATCAACAATCGGGAATATCTTTAGTGCGGTCAAAATGTTTGTTGCAATCCTTTTAGGCTTTCCCCGATTTCGACAAGCGCGTCGAGCATCGACTATCGACGATATATTTTCTTTCTTTGTTAACGTCTATTCCCCTCGTCTTTTACCGATGCTAATGTGGAATCGACTATCGACAATATCCTTATGCAAGACTTGACACAAAACATAAACTTCCTTTTGTCGATGCCGATGGGGATCGACGCTCGACGACTGAGGATTTTCGAGTGGTTATTTTCCTTATTTGAATTCCTCCCGATGTCGAATCTGAGCACGTCAGGTGAAGTGTTTTTGGTTGCCGTCTCTTTATTCCGGTGTTAAGTCTTTTTAAGTCACGGGGTTTCATAAGTTCAAAACAAACCTGAATAGGTGATGAGTCATGAAAATAAGCAAAGACAAAACATTTCTTGAAATGAAGTCGAATCAAAACAGTGCAAAATATCAAGTGGTACCCAAAAAACAAAAACTTGACCGAGGTGTTTTAGGGTGTGTTGAGTGCTCAACAAAACCATGGGTTCAAAAACTTGTAACACGTATTTTTCTCTAAAATCAAGTTACATTCCACTTACTACACCTTATATGAGCGATACATTGCAAGGAAATTGCACTATACTTGAAACTAGAAAATCAAGTAGGGTTAAGGAATATTTGACATAGTGGACCTCCACTTAAGCATTCCCAAATGATGATGGGTTGTTGAGAACCTAAAATAGGACATTCTAACCAACTATGGCCTACTAGATCAATGGCCTAGAGCCCAAGGAAGAGCCCAAATAATGGGTGAACACCCCTAAACAAGTGCTCCAAAGTGTCTTAGAGTAGAGTCAAATTGATGACCAAGGGCCAATGACCAACGACAAGGTGATAGGGGGACTTTGCCAAAGTAATAAATGCCCAAAATTAGTCATGGATATAGACTAGGGAAAGTTGAATCAAGGGATAGTAGTCCATCGCATAGGAGCCTTCACAATGAATATCAATAGGTCATGATGTCATCATCGAGCAGGTCACATATGGACATGACATAGAAATAGGCTACACGATGGTACCTATAGTGGTTAGGCATATGTGAACACTAAAAACATAGTTACCAACTTGACGAGAACCATCTAGAGTTCTTCTATTTTTAGATGTTACATTCAATGGTTGTTTTACCCTCGTTTTGAAAAGTGGTGCTACTAGTAACACCATTTTTTTCGGGGTCAAAATGAACTTTTTTTGCATCCATGATACATCATGTTGCTAAAAAAACCTTAAAAGAAACCTCTGAATCTAATTGTGGTCCTACCACTAGTAGTCTTTTTTTTGCATGGGGTTAAAAATGCAACTTGTTTGAAACTATAACCTTAACAATTGGTACAATTATAACCACAACTAATAACACCATTTTTTTTCTTGAGATTAAAATTACAACTTGTTTGAAACTATGACCTCAACAACCAAAACTGTTGCAACCAAATAGTAAAATTAACCCTGAATTGAAAAATGATACTAAAAGTAGCACATTTTTTTCAAGATTTAAAAAATAATTTAAGTAATTTATTTTTTCAAAGTTTATTTTTTATAAAATACCGACCCCACTTCTCCCTCACCCTCCCTTAAAAAAACAAAAAATTAAGTTAAAAAATAAAACAAAAATAAACCAAAAAAACCGAAAAACAAATAAAGATATTAAAAAAAAAAATCATACCACCCAATGTTGTTTTTTTATTGTATTTTGTTATTTTTTGTTTTTATTTTGTTTATTGTTTTTATTTTGTTTGATATTTTTTTAATATATATTTTAAATTTTTTTCTTATTATTATTTTTTTTTTCTTAAAGGCGGGGGAGACAATGGGGTGAATCCTTTTGGCAACATTTGTTCCCACATCCAATTTATTATTCCATAATGTTAACACGTTTTTCTGAAACCTTGGTAACACCGTGAGTTTCAGTGAAGTTGTTAATTACAAATAAATTCAATTTTAATAAAGTGAGAGGAGTAATTGCAAATAAATTCATTTTTAATAAAGTGAGGAATATAAATTATAAAAGTCAAAGAAAGTCAATTATATAAATTACCTACACAATGACATACATGTTCCAAGGTGCAACAATTTAGCACAGTAATAACATAAAAAAAATTATTTGAATTTCCAAAGCCTTTACCATAACCCATTGTATATTTGGGTTATCGGAAGGTCTAGCTGCAAATTCAATCATTGACTTTGTGGCTAGGCCGTTTAATTACTCGAATCTACAATTGGGTATTGGGTTGAGGATGACCATTACAAAGTAAGTGTTTAACCCTACAAACTCTTTTAACTAGACAAAGTGGTTAGATCATAATACACATAAAATGACTTTTATTTTTTCAAGGATCAATGGTTTTGGAAACACAATTTTTCACTCTCAATGCTTGACAAAATTTAAACTCTATAGCCCTCCTAATTTAATTAAGAAATAACACATCATTGATATGTACAATGGAAAATGTAATATTTCTTAATAGCATAAATATAATGAGTAAGTATATAGTAAGATAGTCAACAACTAAAAATAAATATTACTCATATATTAATTTGTATTAAAAAAATTACATTTTTGTGAGGCTATTTTGTAGATTTTTAATATTAACAAATTTTATCATAATATCAATATATATATATGTATCTACCCTATGTGATTTGGATATAGTAGTAGGAAGGTAATCAAAGTTGTTTTTCTTTTTTTATTTACAATTTTGCATAATGCGAAATGTAGAATGTAGAGAGTCTTGTTTTTCTTTCACTACATGTTCGATGTTAGGATATTTAAACATTTGAGAGTTAGTTAAGATCAACTAGGTCTAATGTGTTGTCAGGTAAAAGTGTGTTTCTTAGTGTGTTTATTTAGTATGCATTTGTAGTTAGGTCATCTGATGGTTGCTATATGTTCCCGACATAGAGTGATCCAACATATCATATTCTCCTCGATCTTAAAGACTACATTGATCCATGGCTTAACACATGATTGGTCCATGATCTCTATTTATAGAGTATGGAGGGTCATTTGTGGATGATTGATTGTGAGAAACTCTCTTGTAAATCTGTTTGTAATCTATTGGGGTCATGCATGTTTCTCCGGAGGGGTTTTACCACATCAAAACATCAATTTGTTGATATTTGATCTGGTTGTGTGAGTGGTTGTTGAAGGTGTTTGTCTTCTGTTGGAATACATTTGTTGTCGAACATGGTATCGAAGTGAATTTAAAGATCTGCTCCTATTGTAGATCGATATCTTGAAGTTGTGTTGCCACATCTCTAGTTTATGCCATGTCTATACGTTTATGGGCTGAGAGGACTATTCCATTATGTTTGGAGTGCTCGTTTCAATTATGAACGTTTTTCATTTCAATCGAAAAGGTTCCCCCCCCTCCCAAGAAACGACCATTTCAATCAGATCCAGAGGTATAAATCCTGAATACACCCTTTTAAGTTTTTGCAGAGATAATATTTTGGTTTCTGTTTTTTATTTCTGGGCTACTACTATTTTTCATTTGTGTATGCTCTTTTACCTGTGCTTAGTGCAATCTCGACAAATTAGAAACAAAGCAGAACATGTTTTCCTGTCTACATATGCTCTTTGTCGTGCGCTCTATGCGATCTCGATAAATCAGAAACAGAGGGAAAATTTGCATTTTTTCGGTCAAACTAACCAAGATCTAACCTTTGTTGTCATCGAGAAGAGAATTTTTTTTTTTTTTAATCTGAAAAGAGTTTTTTATAAGCATTCTCTCCAAGGTCGTCTTCAACAAGAACACCAAAAACCACAATCCTCCTTCTAAACAATATATTATGTTTTGCACTAGCTCAGTTGGTTAAAAGTTTCTTTATTAAGTAAGAGGTCTTGAGTACAAGTCTCTTTTTTGTTACTTTTTTTGAAACATTTCATGCATCATGGTAAAGTGTATTTAATTTAAATCATAAAAATGAATCACTATAAGTCGCTTTAATATTTTATTTTAAAGTAACTTTATTGTAAAAGTGATATCACTTATTCTCTAAAAGTGGGTCACTTCATAAGCAACTTATTTGTAAAAGTGAAGATATTAGAAGGAGGGGTATCACCACGTGGACCAGCTTCTACTTTCTACATGGCTCTTTAGTTACAATTTATGCATTTTTTTTTAAAGAGCATAACTTTCACATTCGAAGTCCATTTTCAATGCCATTTTTTTAAACAACCTATTTTTTTTTCGAGATTTTTCCATCTAGACCATCAGTTTCATATTTTTCTCCATATTTACTATGTCTTCTCCCAATGATATTTTTATTACTAGTACCAACTACTTCCAATGTAAATCCCATATGGAGGATTTATTGAGAAGTAAATGACTGTACTAGATTACTTTGAGAAAAGAACATGAACCCATTGATGATGACAAGTATGCCAAATGGATTAATAGGAATGATGAAGCCCGTGGACTAATCATAATTTCCATCTCTCTTGATTTAAGGTTTCACCTTAAAGAAATTAATGCTCCTAATAAATTTTGGAAAAAACTTGAAGCTGTGTTTGGTAAATACAATATTACTCGAACTCACTAGTTGGAGAATCATTCAATAAATTTAAGTCCAAATGATTTTCCTTGCATTGAATATTAGTTATCTAATTTGAAAACACTTAAACTTTTGTGTATAGAGTGCTAACTAGATCTGAAGGAAGATCGATGCATATATGCTATTCTTTCTAAGCTTGGTGGTGCATATTCCGTTTCTGTTTTTGTATCTACCTTTTATGCCACTAGAGAAGCTCTAGGGAGTGCTTATAAAGAACCCTCTCTTGATTCCTTTTGTGATTCTCTAATTTGAAAGAAAGATAAGCTTGTGTGACTTAGATTTATCAACACTACAGGTACATCCAAAAAATCATTAGTTGTCCCACAAAAAGATAAATCCAAAAATTCCAAGAAGCAACATCCTCACCACAACAACAAGAAAAAAAAGGGTCCCAAACCCTCTTTGCCAACTTCCACTCCTAATGGTGACAAGGGAGAAAAATCTAAAAATAAGAAGACTAACAGATATTGCAATTTTTTTGGTAAAGATGTTCACGAGGAGTTCAAATGTTTTAAGAAGATGGTAGCTTTAGAAGAGGTGATGAAGAAACACACCATCAATATTGATTCTACTTCTTCTTCTCATGGACATGCACTTTCTACTTCTGGTTTCTCCTTCAATGCAACTACTACTTCTTCTTCTGATGAGTGGCTTATTGATTTTGGAGCATATTATTACATGGTTAAGGATAAAGCCATATTTTCTGCTCTAAATGAATGTAATACCAAGAAAATATTTTTTGGTGATGATATATCTTTTAGTGTTGTAGGGTCTAGAGTAGTTCAGGTAGATAATGGTCATTTCAATGATGTATTATGTGTTCCAAGTATTTATGCAACCTTCTATCAGTGTATCAAATCACTCATTCAAGTGAAGGTAAAACTGTATAGTTTTCACCTCATCGAGTTGTAATCAAGAATCTAAAAGATTCTATGTTCTTGCAACTAGAATTGCTAATGATATTAGGAGGTTGTGCAAGTTTGAAAACTTTGGGTCATCATATTTTCCATCAGTTTTTGTTGCTCATAGCGATGACTTGAACAAACTTAGGCATGCGTAGTTTGGTCATATAAACTATTTGTCATTGCAACAACTATGTAATCAATAGATGATGACTGGTCTTCCTCTTACTTATTGCATAGATGGTGTTTTTGCTGGTTATATTCTTGGAAAACATCAGCTAAATTTTGACAAATGTTCCTCTTGGCACGCCTTGATCCCTTTGCAACTTGTTCACGGTGACTTGTGTGGTCCACCTTCTTTTCCTTATTTTTATGGGTGCAAGTATTTCTCAACTTTCATTGATGACTTTTCCATATGCACTTGAGTTTACTTATTAAAACTTAAGAGCATAGTTTTTGACATGTGTTTTGCCTACAAGGCCCTTGTAGAAAAGAAATATAGATATCAACTTCAAAGGCTAAGAACAGATAATGGAGGCGAATATGTGAAAACTAATTTTACAAGTTTCTTCATTGCATAGGGCATCCAAATACAACACATTGTTCCATATATACCACAACAAAATGGTGTTGGTGAGAGAAACAACCACACATTAAAAGAAATGGCTAAATGTATGACTCAATTTAAGGGATTAAGTCTAAAGTATTGGGAGGAAGCCATTAAATGTGAGAATTAGATAGTAAATCACACTCCCACAAAGGTTCTTAAAAATATAACATTGGAAGAAGCATGGAATAAAATTAAGCCATGTGTAAGCCACTTCCATGTATTTAGTAGTGTAGCATGGGCTCACATTCCTGATGAGAAAAGGAAAGCTTTAAAGCCTAAAAGTGAGAAGTGTATTTTTGTTGGTTATTCTTAAGATGTCAAGAGTTACAAACTTCTTCAACCTCATTCAAATTAAATTATTATTTGAAGAGATGTTAAATTTGATGAAAATCTCTTTTCTTGCGAGCTTAATTCAATGTTTGTTGCTTCTTTGACCTATGAGCCATCTTCGACATTTGTGCCTTCTTATGTTCTTATTCTGGTTTCTTCTTCTTTAGACAATGACAATGAGGATGAAAATCCACCTCCTCCTACTCACCTTCCTCCAGATGAGTCCATTGAAGATGAACCTACACCAACACCACCGCTTCACAGTTCCAGGGAGCCTCTTCTCTTTTGGCTCAATTTTACGAGACTCATGATCCAGATACATTTGTAGAAGCGTCAAGCCATCCAGATTGAGATACAACAATGAATGAAGAGTATCGTTCTTTAATGGAAAATGATACTTGGGATATTTTACCTCTTTTGAAAGGAATAAAACTTGTCAGATGTAAATGGGTCTACACAACTAAGTATGTATCAGATGGAAGTGTTGAAAGACACAAGGCTCGATTAGTTGTCAAATGATTCTCCCAAGTTGAAAGCATTGACTATAATGAAACCTTTTCCCTTGTAGCCAAAATGAATTCCATCTGCCTTGTTCTAGCCCTTGCAGTCTCACATAAATGGGAGGTCCATCAGATGTATGTCAAATCCTACTTCTTGCATGGGGATTTACAAGAAGAAATCTAAATGGAACAACCTTCTGGCTATGTCCAGAATGAATCTAGTCTTCTTTGTTTCCTTAAGAAATCTCTTTATGGTCTTAGGCAAGATCCTCAAGTTTTTTATGCCAAAATGCATAGCTTTCTTTTTTACACTGACTTTTCTAGACGTCATTATAACCCTAATGTTTATACCAAGAAAGTAGGAAGCCATATCATAATCTTTGTTCTTTATGTGGATGATCGTATTCTCACTTGTAGTGACCCAAAAATTTTGACCCATATGAAAACCAGCCTTAAGAAAAAATTTGAAATGACCAAATTAGGTTATTTTCACTATTTCCTTGGCCTCCAAGTTTTGAAAACCAAGGAAGGAATTTTTCTTTCCTAGTCTAAGTATGATTGCAAACTTCTTTGTCTCTTTCACATGGAAGATTCAAAACCAACCTCTTCTCCTTTCTAATATGGAGTTAAACTTGTTGCCACATGTACTTCTCTCAAAGTCTATGCCACTTTGTACCATCAGTTATTTGGTAGTGTCTTATACTTGACTCATACACGTTATGATCTTTACTTTGTTATTGGTATTATTTCCCGATATATGTAAACACCCAATGAAAGCCAATGGAAAGCAACTAAAATGATACTTTGGTATGTCCATGGTACAGTTCATTTCAAGATACATTACAACTCAGGGGGGACTCCTTTATTGGTTGGTTTCACTGATTCAGATTGGGTTGATGACCCTGATGATCGAAATTCTACTGCAGTTTATGTTTTCATCCTTGGTTCAAGAACTGCCACTTCGACTTGTAAGAAACAACAAACTATTTTTCTTTCTTCAATAGAAACAGAGTACCAAGCAGTAGTTGATGCAAGTCAAGAATCCTTGTGGTTTTGAAAGATCCTTTTAGAGTTTGGATTCCAACATTAACATATGACAACCCTCTGATGCAACAATCATAGTTCCACCAAGCTCTCCAAAGATCAAGTTCAACATCAATGCATCAAACACATTGAGCTACAAATGCACTTCATGTTGGATTACTGAGAGGCGGGGTGAATTATTAATGAGCAATTTTAATACTTTTAACCATAGTGTATTCTTCAACAACATTCAACAATTCATCATTAGCATTCAATATATCATCAATAGTATAATATAAAAAACGTCACATCACAATAGATACAAAATACACTAAAATTTATGTAGAAACCCAAATGAGAGAAAACCACATAATGCTTTTCTTATATATCAAAAGAATACATTAATTTGAAGCACCAAATTCCCAATTCTCCATCTACAACTGGAAGGAGGCTCCAACCCCCTATTCTCAGGCTCCAACCTGAAGGAAGCTACAACTCCCTGAATTCTCTGGCTCCAACCAGAAGGAAGCTACAACCCCCTAAGTGCTTCGGCTCCAACCATCTATCCTTGTCCCGTCATGCCACCTTGAAATATAAGTGTAGACCAAGTGTCACTATCACAACCACTACCACTATCACTCTGTCTCTGTCATTGTCATTGTCTCTGTCATTGGCATTGTCTCTGTCTCTATCATTGTCTTCATCTTTGTCATTGTCTCTATCACTGTCTCATCAACCTGTATATGCTCATCAACCAACTAAACCTATACCATACCATGCATAAATTGTATACCAACATTCATACTATATTATGCATCAATCATGAACCAAAGATAAATAAATAAACAATAGTGAATCATGAACTACAACATCAACCATGTGTAACCTGTACCATATACCATACCATCAACCATATGCAAATCTGTGCCATATCAACAATGAAGTGTCTCAAAGAACCAATGCATGTCCCTCATGCATATGTCACCATACAACATGAATATGCCTCAACCATGTACAATCAACTCAAAGATATGAACTATAAGAACCATTTCATGTGATGAACCAAATATGAGAGTTCTCCTCACTCAGCTAAGCAACTAGGATATACCATATCCAAATACCAAACCAACCATACCAAGTATGCCTTAAGCATACACCATATCATGACAAGAAATAATCATCAAAACAAGTATACAACCATACCAATACCTTTGTAGCTAACCTGAAACTTTGAGATGTTGACCTATAGACTTCCTTTAGACCTTTAGGGACTTGGTACCAACATCTACTCAAACTTTCATAATATTTTCACAAATATGCGACTTTATCTTCTACAACATGCAGATATCCACGCTTTCCTCCACTACAACCTGTGTACATCCATGCTTTGTTGACTCGTAACTCGCATATACCTCAGAAACTAGTGTTTGTTGCAACCTTGAGACTTTCACCTTCGACCTTCCATTGCTACCTCAAAAAAATATCGTCACAACCTTAGCAAAATATCACTAGTTCACAAGGTAGATAATCAATGAATGAGTGTGTGAGTGTACTTGTGAATGACTCCTTAAGGCATATTTATACTTGTGCTAGGTAAATCCTCTCCTTAAATTAGGGATTCTAGGGTTTTCTTGTTACAACAACTTTACTCTTTCATTAAATACTTGTAACCAACTAGGGGCTCCTTGACCACCTCTTTGGGACTTACAACTTCACAAAGTCATATCTCCCTAACCATGAGGAACTACGTGGCATTCCACATATCATTGGAAATGGCACGATGAGTACTATCCATTTATGAGTTTATTTACTGCATTTACTCTGTCCTCCATGTCCATATTCCTCATTCAACTTCGGGTATCAAAACCGCACCGTCAGGGATTCTTCAAGGGTTGACATCAATGACAACCAAAATATCAACAATCTCCCCCTTTGGCATTGATGGCAACACTTACACCCATGCTCCCCCTGTGACAATTTCTCCCCCTGTCTGCATGCTTCTCTCTCTCTGTCTCCATACTTTGCTCTATCTCTCCCCCTTTAGCATCAATGGAAAAGGGTAATCCTCCTCTTGGGGTTGCTCCCCTTATCCATATGTCTCTGTTGTCTCTACTAACTTTTCTCTTCATGGTGATTCCTTGTGTAACTCTCTGATCTATATGAAAATCATTCGAAAGAATTCGTTACTTGAACTCTTCAAGAATTATGTTTCTCTCCCCCTGTCTTGATAAGTTTGATGCCATGTGGATCACTGTGGGGAATAAACTATTCCAAGATTCTGTCGCATATACTCAAGAGTTTCCCTTGCAAGCAGTTTGGTGAATATATCTGCAATATGCTCTTTTGTCCCGACATACTCTATTTTGATCTTCTTCTCTGTAGCCTGTTCCCGTAGAAAATGATACTTGATCGTAATGTGCTTCATCTTAGAATGCATCATTGGATTCTTGGATACACTGATTGCGTTGGTGTTGTCACAAAGTATTTTAATGGGCCATCACACTTTACTTGTATATCCTGTAAGGTCTACTTCATCCAAAGAACCTGAGTACAACAAGCCACTGCTACAATGTATTCTGCTTCTGCTGTAGACAAAGATATCGATGATTGTTTCTTACTTAACCATGATACCAGACACTCTCCCAAGTAAAAAGATATTCCACTTGTACTTCTTCTATCATCAATGCAACTTGCCCAACTTGCATCTGTGTAGGCAACACGTGATATATCCTTCCCTTTTGGATACCATAATCCAAATTGTTATGTACCTTTGATATATATGAATATCCTCTTTACTTCCATAACATGCGATTCCTTTGGAGTTGCTTGAAATCTTGTAACTTGTCCAACTGCCTACATCACATCCGGTCTAGAAGCTCACATAGAGTAAACTACCAATCATCGATATGAACTGTCTATGATCCACATCCTTAGAATCATCATCCTTACTTAACTTGCAACTGGTCTGCATAGGAATATTGATGGTTTGCAATCTGTCATTCTAAACTTCTTCAACATTTCTCCGATATACTTGGTCTAAGAGATAAAGATACCTTTGTTACTATGACATATCTAGAGACCCAAAAATAAAGACAAATCTCCAAGAAAAGACATCTCGAATTCATTCTGCATGTCTTTGGAAAAATTCTGACTCATCATGTCATCATCACTTCCAAAGATAATATCATCAACACAAACTTCAATTATGAGGATGCTATCTTGATTTACCTTTATGTAGAGATTGTTGTCTTCATTTACTTTGTTGAACGATTATTGTTGTAGGTATCTGTCCAATCTTGAATGCCACGCTCTCGGGGCCTGCTTGAGACCATATAAGGCCTTCGTCAACCTTCAAACATAATTTTCCTTCTCTGACAGTTGAATTCCTTCTGGATTCTCAATGTAGACTTCTTCTTCTAGATCTTCGTTTATGAATGTTGATTTCACATCCATATGATATACTTTAATATTTTTGGAACATGCATAAGCTAGGATCAATTTGATTGCTTCCATTCTAGTAACTGGGGAAAATGTCTCTTCAAAATCTCTAGCTTCAACCCGAGCATATATTTTACATACCAATATTGCTTTATTATTGGCAACATGTCCATCCTCATTCAACTTGTTTTTGAAGACCCATTTTGTACCAATGACGTTCTTGTTCTTCGGTCTTAGAACCAGTTCCCATGTGTCATTTTTCTCTATCTGATCTAGCTCGTCATCCATATCTTTTATCCAATGTTCATCCTTTCTAACTTCTTCAAAATTGCTTGGCTCAATAGTGGATAGTAGTGCTAGATGTTTTTGTTTTGGTGAGCGGATTCTTCTTCTAGTTTCAAATCTTACATCTTTATTCCCAATAATATATTCTGATGGATGATTTTTTTGCACTCATATGCTAGGGGTGTTTGGAGGTACTTGAAGATCTTGTTGTTCTTGATTTACTTTTGGATTCTCTTCTTCTTCATGTAATTCTTCATCTACTTCTTCTTCTTTCAAATATTCTTCATGATCATGTCCCACTGAATCTTTGCTACTTTCTTTTATCTTTCGTCCATCTGTCTCATCAATCGTCACATTGATGCTTTCTATTATTCTGTTGAGTCTTAATTTAAGAATTTGTATGCTTTCCTTTTTCTTGAGTACCCAACCAATATGCCTTTGTCAACTCAAGAATCAAAATTTTCAATTCTGCCATCTTCTCTTTTGATGTAGCATTTGATTTCGAATACTCTGAAGTGATTCACATTTGTTGGTCTTCCTTTCCATAGGTTGTATGGAGTCTTATCACTGTTATTTCTGAGCATCTCTCTGTTCTGGATTACCACTATGAGGTATGCGCACTATGCCACATGACGTGCATTACCAAATGAGGTCGAAACAGCTCACCAGTTTAAGTACATTTATATTATATTTACAATTGGGTTCGGCCAAAGGATATTACAATCCCCTCCCCTTATTTATGTACTGTCCTCAGTGCATCATACGCCCATATATAACAGAATTTTCAAAAATTTTCAAAAATATGTGGGTATTCTGCCCGCATTGTATCTTCATGTTCCCAAGTAGCATCCTCGGGACCGTACCAGGTCCATTGAACCTTTACAAACCCTATGGCTCAGTTCTAGAGTTGTTTGACTTTCCGGTCCAGAATGTGCATCGGATGCCCTTGAAAAGCGTCTTCTTGTTTCACCTGAATCACATTCCAATCAATAACATGATTAGTATCAGGTATATATTTCTTTAGCAATGATACATGGAAGACATGAACATACATAGATGCAGGTAATGCAATCATATAAGAAACTGGACCAATCCTCTCCAGGATTTCAAAAGGCCCACAAAATCTAGCTGCCAACTTGGCTCAGCTTCCCAACTTCAAGGAACTCCTGTTAACTTTCACTTTCAGGAAAACATGATCACCCACTTTGAATTCTCTTTGGTTTATGTTCTTATCGACATAAATTTTATGTCTGTCTTGGGCAGCTTTTAAATTCTGCTTAATTTTTTTCATTTGGTCCTCCATTTCCCTGATCACCTCTAGCCCAACTACTGTCGTATCAGCTGGATTATCCCAACTTACTGGAGTATTTCACTTTCTGTCGTAAAGTGCTTCAAATGGGCTCATCTTCAATGATGTTTGATACCCATTGTTGTATGCGAATTCTACCAAGTGTAGGTAGTCTTCCCATTTCGATGGTTTGTCCATCACGTACATTCTCAGTATATCTTCTATCACCATGTTCATCCTTTCTATCTGTCCATCAGACTCAGGATGATAAGATGTACTAAAGTTCATATTCGTTCTGAATCCTTTGAACAACCCTTTCCAGAAATTCGAGGTGAATTTCAGGTCTCTGTCGGTTACAATTGTTTTAGGAATCTCGTGCAATCGTGCCACTTCCTTCAGGAAAATATCAACAACCTCTGTTGCCTTGTGCATGGTTTTCAGTGGAATAAAATGGGCAACTTTCGTGAGCTTGTCCACCACCACCATGATCGAATCATGCAACTTGTTTGTTCTAGGCAATCCCATAATAAAATCCATTGTCATTATTTCCCACTTCCACTCAGGAATGGTTAAAGGTTGCAACAACTCCGCTAGGTGCCTATTCTCAGCTTTCACTTTCTGGCATTCCATACATCTAGTGATGTACTTGGTGATCTCTTTCTTCATACCTGGCCAAAAGTAATGGCTCTTGATCACTGCCACGGTTTTCTGATATCCAGGGTGTCCTGCATAGGGAACATTATGCATTTCATGCAGAATCATACGTTTCAGGTCCTGGACATTTGGAACAAAAATCTTGTTCTGACGCAACAATATTCCATTTATTCCCAACTTATAATCATCCACCTTCTAAAGCATCTTACCCTACTATAACATTGCTACCAATTCTTTGTATTGCAGATATGCATTTGCAGCCTCCAGAATTTTTCTTTTAACATCAGTTTGGTACATGCTAATGGTTGTAGCATGTAACTCATGCACCTTCCTGCTGAGTGCATCAACCACTTTATTCTCTTTCCCCTTGATATGTTTTATATCAAAGTCATATTCGCTTATAAATTCTAACCATTTGTTTTGTCTAGCATTTAGATTTGACTAATCAAATAAATATTTCAGACCATTGTGATATGTTCTTAGCTCAAACTTCTTTCCCATGAGGTAGTGTCTCCATTTCCTCAAGGCATGCACTATGGCTTCCAACTCCAAATCGTGAGTGGCATAGTTTCTTTCATGATCCTTCAACTTCCTTGATTCGTAACATATGACAAACTCGTTTTGACTAAGGACTCCACCAAGTCCTTCACTACATGCATTGGTGCATACAATGAAGTCTTCTTCTGGGTCTGCGATCCTTAATATTGGAGCACTTGTCAATAATTGTTTCAAGTGTTGGAAACTTTTCTCACAATCCAGTGTCCACTGAAACTTCACTCCCTTTCTTTGCAAAGAAGTGATTGGGTGTGCAATCTTTGAGAATCCTTCAATAAATCTTTTGTAGTAGCCTGCAAAACCCATGAATGATCTCACCTCTGTCACATTCTTCGGTGTTGACCATTCTCTAATGGCCTCTATCTTCTCAGGATCCACTGCTATCCCATCCTTTGAAATGATATGCCCTAAATAATGAATCCGTTTCTGATAAAATGAACACTTGCTCAATTTGGCATATAACTGGCGTTCCCTTAATACTTGCAACACCATCCTCAAATGATGTTCATACTCTTCCTATGACTTGGAATATATAAGAATTTCATCCAAAAATACAATGACAAACTTGTCCAAATACTCTTGGAAAACACCATTCATTAAGCACATGAAAACAACTGATGCATTTGACAACCCAAATGGTACCACTGTGAACTCATAATGACCATACCTTGTCCTGAAGGTAGTCTTGCTAATATCTTCTTCTTTAATTCTTACCTGATGGTATCCTGATATGAGATCTATCTTTGAAAATATCTTTGCATCCTTCAATTGATCAAAGAGGTCATCAATCCTTGGTAGAGGATACTTGTTCTTAACAATCACTTTATTCAATTGTCTGAAGTCAATGCACAACCTTAGTGTTCCATCTTTCTCTCTCACAAACAGGACTAGGGCACCCCAAGGTGACACACTTGGGCGTATATACCCCTTTTTCAGAAGTTCTTCCAGCTTTATTTGCAACTCCTTCAACTCTGGTGTACTCATTCTGTATGGAGTCTTTGATACTGGCGCTGCTCCAGGCATCAAATTTATAGAGAAATCAATGTCTCTCCTTGGGGGTAGTCCGGGTACCTCCATGAAGACATCCTCAAAATATTCCAGGACTGCATAATCTTCCAAATTTGGCAACTTATCTTTAGGTGTCTCTACCAAATGAGCCGCAAATATTTGACATCCTTTTTTGTAACATTTTTTCAGCTACAATGCTGAAATTTATCTAATGGTTACTTCCCTGGGGATTCCCTGTACCTTCCTTGGTTTCCCTTCCTCATCCAGGCAAGTAAATGCTTTGTTGTGACAGTCTAATAGAGTGTGATGTTGGTCCAACCAATCCATCCCAATTAGACAGTCATAAGAACCTAAAGGCAAGATGTTTAAATCTTCTTTGGTGTTCAGTCCATTCATGTCTATGAGGTATGACTTAACCATCTCATTAACCTTTCTTCTGGCTCCTGTAGCTAGTTGTACCAACCAGAATTTCCCATGCTTGCTTCTTTGCAATTGCAAACTTTTCACCATCTTAGGGTCTATATAACTATAACTAGCTCCTGAATCAATTAAAATAACAAGGGTTTGGTTGTTGATCATACCTTCCGCTTCAATCATGTGGGATTGATACTTTGTTTGCTTGTTGTCCAGGGTTGCATAAATCCTTGGCACATATCTTCCCATGTCCTCCACTGTTTCATCTCGCTATACATTGTGAGCAACCCTACCTTTTTCACCCCTGTGAGGACAGTCTTTGAACCTATGGTCCCCTTTACAACCCCAACATTGCATAGGTGGTTGTCTTGGCCCTTGACTCCCTGTGCCAATCATTCTTGGTTCTTTAGGAATTTGTTGTCCTTGTGGATTATTTATGAAGAATGGTGGCTTAGCTCCCTTCTTCCTTTGACCCACCTTGAATTTCTTATTGTCTTCCCAAGCCCTTTGGAAAGTTGGCCTTACTTTCTGCTAATCATATAGGCATTTATCTCTCCTTATGGTCTCTTCTAATGTCTTGGGATCATCATATTGTATTTTGTCACTAATGAACGATGGAAATCCACTTAAATACCTTTGAATTTTGACTGTCTCATCCTTGATGAAATAGACATACTTCAGCAGTTCCAGAAACCTTCTCTCATATTCATCTATGGTCATACTTCCAAGCTTGAGTTCAAAGAACTCTTTCATTTTATTTTCATAGTATCTCTTACTCAAGTACTTCTTCTCAAAATACTTCTTGAATTCCCTCCAAGTAACACTTTTCTCTACAATGTGTTGTACCTGCACAAGTTGATCCCACCACATGGAGGCATTTCCTTTGAGTTGATAGATAGTGATTCTACCTTTTGCATGAGAAGAATAATTATGCAATTGAAAATACTTCATCATGCCTAGCAACCATGTTTCTGCATCTTCATCCTTCTTGTGTTCACCATCAAATGTAGAAGGTTTGGTTTTGTTCATTTCTCCTCACAGCTCATCCACCCCAGATGTCTTATACCTTTTGACAGGGGATAGACTTGAGTTGTTTCCTTATCTCTTATGGGAATGCCTTTGGGAATGATGGTGATGTCTACTAACACTTTTTACTTTTCTTTTCTCCTCTGAAGGTTTGTGACTCCCAAATTTACTCGAACCACTCTCCTTAACCAATTTCTTTTCTATTCTGTTCAAACCCTCCAATAGCTTCATGTTGAAATCATCCTGCTGCTCTTTGGCTTTCATAAGCCTTTCATTATCATCTTTATGGCTTTGGACATCCTTCTGCAAATTTTTTATGGTCTCAGCCATATTCATCTCTTCATTCCTTTCTTCTCCATGTTCGTTGGAGTTCATTCCTTCCATGCCCAAATGAACATCCACCCCTCTTCTCTCCTCTTGTTGACTGTAATTCCCCTATGCCTCTTCCATTCCTATGGACTCAACATTGGTTTGACATGATCGAGTTGTTGTTAATTCTACAAAACGTGCAACCATCGAAACTAATCAGGCTAACAATTCAACAATTCATGAGAATATGCACCATTTCGATTCAACATACACATCAACATTATCACTCCTAGTTTCCTGGTGTTATCACCACAAAAATTATAGATAAGACCCAAGTCTCGAAAACATCGACGCACAATTCCCTCTGAGATACACTTGTGCAAGAAGGTGGTTTGTCGAAACCACTTTCGCCAAGACGCGGTATCACGTGTCTCAACATGTCAGATCCACCACTCGTGGAGCGAGCGATGGCTTAGTCAGATCACCCTGCTTCACTCGTTCGGTACTTCGCAACCATGTGATGTCAACCGAACGCCGCCATGTAACGAACTCAAAAGATAATCATTCGAAATGGATTGGCCAAGCATGGCAACCCAACGCTCTTGTACGTAATCCGTCTACACTTCATAAATGGAGTTCTATATTTACCACTCCCCAAGTATGAAGATATTTGTGTATCCATAATCGAAGTAATCCCCAACTACTCGACTTTCTGCTCTCTGTAAAAACACCTTTCGGTATCCACAACCTGAGATACATGGACAAGGCTAAATCGAGTGAAACTGGTTATTTGAGCAACATGCTAGGCTTTCCTGCGAATAAGGAGGAAAGGGTCCTTGCGCACATTCTAGAAACTAAGTTTCATACAAAGTCGGCTATAGACTCGCGGTTGGAAGTCAAGTAGAATCCCACTATAAAATATTTAGTCATCAACAGGTCAGTCGCTAAGAAGAAAAGGAGTAAGCGGCATAAGAAGGAGGAATCTATGGCTGAAGCGACCGAAAGTGTTGGAGAGAATCAAACAGTCTGGTTAGATTCTTCCTTAAAGGTGGAGATCGCTAAGCTGAAGTAAGTCTTCAACTAAGATAAGCATGTCTCAGTGAATTTTGAACAGCCGGTAGCGGAGGTAAAGAGTACCAAAGATGATAGGCATGTTCTTCAAACGACCCTTTTTACAACAGGCTAACTGTTGTCATCACCCTTTTGTAATTTTGTGATTAATACGATTATATAAATACAGAAACTGATTTTAGACTGTTTTATTACAATTCCTATTTGGTGATGTTATGAATCTTATTTTCTTTTATAATAAGTTTTTTCTTATAATCTTATATTTTTATTTTCATCTGTCTAAATCAGAGGAAATTAAAAATCATAATTCTTTTTAATTAATGGTTCAATGTGGTTATGTGTTTCTTTTTCTTTTATTATTATGCAATTTAAACTCAGACTCATCACCTTCCAAGTTACTTTTCCACACTAAACTTTGACATGTTCATTTATATTTATCGTGCATATCAATATTGTAAGGTAAAACGCTTTTCCACGCACCTAAATCTACTGTGCATTTCTTCTATGTCGCACTGACAACTCACACGCACTACTCTTGCGTTGTGCGCCAATATCCATTGCGCATAGTTTCAGTACCGTGCACCGATATTCCGCATGCATTTCATCCTATGCATGCACCATGTCAAGTTTAACATATTCCATAGCGCCCAAATATCTGCCCACACTACTGAATACACTATCGCGAAACAACTTATACTCATACTTATGCGCATACCAACCAAACTCCTCTTCGTTAAGCAATACTTGCACACCCCATGTGCACATTACTATATGTGTGCTCACCGCGCAAGGCTAAATTCAGCGCGTGCATCTGCATGTAATGATCTTCTGCGCAGCGCCACAATTTACCGCGCATACTGGCACACCAACATTTTCCCGTGCAGTGCCAAAATTTATCGCGTGCGCGCGCCAGCACGCCATCCTTTTTCCATGGATACTTCGTGACTCCAATTTTAGTCACTTCAAAGTTACTCTTTTGTGAATATTTGCTTCGACTGAACCCCTCTGGCCCATCTAAGCTCAGTGTTGAACTGAAGCTCTGATACCATTATGTAACGTTCCCTCGGCCAACCTCAAGTTGGGGTACGCCACTCCAGAGAAACCACTCATGCTCTAACACCAGCTGATAACATTCCCAGCCGTCAAGCCGGACCATGCTAATCTAGGGAACACTTTCATTCCCATATTGTGGAACATACAGTAGCATACCCAATAGTCAACTGAGCAATGCCACATAAAGTTACTCTTTAAACTACATGCAACTAAGACATATACATACAACACGCTCGCGGAAGCTTTACATGTAAGCATAAGAAAACAATTACTTTCTGTAACATATGACTTTTATGCTGAAATAACAGTAACTACAGATATGTAGCATTTACAGAGAATTACCCATAAAAATACAGGCAATTATAATCACATATATTATAAACAACAACATAGGCATGTAAATAACAAGCAGCATATCATTTTTATCATACAACTGGTACTTATCTTGGAAATATTTTCACCAACTGCGTGTAGACCATCCACGAACCTCCCAGCCATAGACTACAATGTTCATCACTCTCAACAGTGAGTCACCCCCGAGCTGGGAATGAACTCTACTCAGGGTAAAGGGTTCCTATCCAGGCTAAGGCTCATGGACAATAGGAAAGACTCTGTCTCAAGTGCTCACCCAACTAACAGCCTACAACCTCTCATTCCCCACATGCATGTCCCACCCAAGGAAGTGTGCCCCTTCTCTGCTCAAGAGTCCCTCAATTGCCCCACTTCCCTTCTAGGGCTTCAGCAACAGGCCAGACCGGAAGTCTCAGAGCGTTGTAGCTGTAGTCTAGCACCTTCATGAATCAATCCCTATCCATTCTCTCGCTCGGATAATTGCTCACGGGCCTGACAACCCACTTCTTCAATCCCACTCCAAGCTAACCAGATACACCAACCAAAAGGGATATGGAAACAAGCTTCAGAATGGTGAAATGGTTGTCTCAAGGATAACATAATGCATGAGTGAAATGATCATGGAATCATTGACTAGATAACTGAGTGTGTAGGAGAATCACTATAAACTCTTCGTCGAAGTCATTCTGCGAATAATGGTCATCGGGTTGTTGGTAAGGTATGCATGAGAAATCCCCCCCAAATGAGTTAAGTTCCCCCACGATATGAATGCAGGTCCCCAACTTGACACTTGTCATATCGAAAATTACTTTGGTCCACTTGTCCCCAATTTTAGAACTTAGGATAAAATAATTATCCATACTTTATGTTTTAAGGAAATATTAATATAATATTCCCTTGACTTTTGGCCCTCCCTTTCCCTAACTGGTGAAGTTTAGTCCCCCATCTCTTTTATCGTGGTCGTTCTGCGCCCAACGATGTATTTTATATTAATCACGAGTCATGTACAAAGTAGGTGCATTGGCCTTTGACATCTAGGTGTTCCGGCCTAATACCAAAACATAAGCATCCCAGCTTATAATAACCGATGCACCAGCCTATAACACATATCATATACACGAGTCTCGTTGTCCTCTATACTGCGTGCAGTATCCTGGAATGTACATATTACATCATTTAACTTCACATTTCATGCGCACACTATGCCACATGACGTGCATTACCAAATGAGGTCGAAACAACTCACCGGCTTAAATACATTCATATTATATTTACAATTGGGTTCGACCGAGGGATATTACAACATATATGTTGCTTGGAGTTCTTACAACTATAGCCGCCAACTTGCCTAATTCTTCTTTCCTTATATTGCACTTATTTGAGTCAAACACTAGTATGTGTCCTTGATCACGCATTTGACTTACACTTAGCAGATTGTGTTTCATGTCTTCGACAAGTAAAACATTTTCTGCCATGACATCCTTACTTCTGAGCTTGACTGTACCTTTTCCAATAATCTTGGTTGAGTTTTCATTACGAAATGAAACCGATCCATCTCTTTCCTCTTCAATGTCAGAAATATGTATTTATCACCTATCATATTCTTTGAGCATCCACTGTCAACATACCATCCATGTTTCTTGTGTTGAGCTTGTAGAGCAAGATTTCATTCTTCAATGTTGAATTGATCATGCTTTCTTATCTATATCCTTTGTGGTTCCTTCTTATGACCGTTGATATTCTGCTTTGGTTCCCTTGGAGGAACAATAAGTCGACAATATTTAGCCATATGTCCAAATTTGTTACACTTGTAGCATTCTACCTCATCACTCAATGATCCAAATTTGTTATAGCTTATATTATGTGCTTCATGAGATCTTCTTGGATAACTATTTCTTGTATATCCCTTATCGTTTTTTTTGTTCTTGGTATTGGCTCTACAATTCACAACTTTGTGCCCAAAATTATAACATGAATAACATGAACAAAGAAAATTAGTTTGATACATGGGAGTGGAATATCTTCTGAATGGTGTTGCTCTTCTGAATCCTTCTTCTTCTTGAGGTCTTACTACAACTGACTTCTATTGATATTGACTTATGAATCTTCTAGGTGGTGCAGTGTCTCTGTAATATTCCTCTCGAGTCTTCATGTCTTCTTTCTTAGAGGGACCTCTGACGACTTCTGCATAGCTTCTTGGTTTTGCTTCTTGCTCTATCATTTTGGAGCTTGAACCTTTATTTGTCTGCGTCTGATTGTATCCTAATCCAGATCTGTCATAGTAAGGTATTTGACTGTTAATCATATTATCCAATATCTTGGTGCTTTTTTGTTGCATGTCCTTCTGAAAATCTTTTTTTAAAGTGACTATCTCTGCTTCCAAGCCTTCAATGGTCATGTATCTTTCTTCTAACTTCCCTCTAAGTGATTCTTTAATTTTCTTGTCTTCTTCTACTTGGAGTTTTAGCTTTTTGATTTTGTTCTCGACCTTTTTGGAGTTATGAGATTCTTCTTTCTTCACTAGTTTCGCTTGGAGTGACTTGTTTTTGTTATTTTCCTTGTTTAGAGATTCTATGTCACACGTCAATTCTTCCCTGTAATCGACTTCTGCCTCTTCACATTCTTCTTTAGGTCCTTCTTCATCAGAGTCTTCTATTTCCATGAATAATACCCTTTCTGTATCACTGTCACTGACTTCATCTTCGTCTGATGAGGAACTATCTTCCTTGGTGCAAAGACTTTTAAAAAAAAAAAACTTTTTGTTTCTTCTACCCTTTTGGATTTGCTTTTTATTTTTAGAGTCATATTCTTCATTACCTTTCTTTTTCTTATAGGGACATTTATTAGCAAAATGACCAACACCATCACAATTAAAACAATTCAATGGAAGCATACCTTTGTATTTGTCAGTTCCTCTTTTCAACCTTCTGACGAAGTTAACCACCTCTTCATCTTCCTCTGAATCATCGTTGCAACTACAATCTGACTTTCGATTTTGTTTATCTTTCTTATTCATCTTCTTGGATGCCTTGAATGTTGCTTTCTTCGTCATTGTATTGTCTTGCTTTGTCCTCATCTCATAAGCTGTGAGTATCCCATGCAACTCATCCATGGTCATTGTGGCTAGGTCCACTCTTTCTTCTAGCGCTGGAATTTTTGAATCAAATCTCATTGGTAGAGATCTTAATTCCTTTTTAACAATGACCTGTTCCTTTATCTCATCTCTCAAACCTTTGATATTGTTTACTATCTCATCGACTTGTAGAAAGTAGGCTACCATGTTTCCATCTTCATTCATCTTCAATTGTTCTAACTTGGCTTTGAAAATCTAAAGTTTAGCTTCCTTAACTTTCGCATCTCCTTCGTAGATAGTCTTCAGTTTATCCCACATTTCTTTTGCAAAATCACAATGCATAATATTGGTATGTGTCACTTGAGTCACACCATTCTTGATAGTGTTTCTAGCCCTCGAATAATTTTCTTTGATCTTCTTTCCATCTCTATCTATCGGGGAAGTGGCAGGTTCTTTGTATCCATCTACTACTGATCACCAAACATCAAATCCTTTTGCTTGTATGCAAGGTTTCATTCTTCTACTCTAGAAAGCATAGTTCTCACCATCAAATTGTGGTAACCAAATCCTAGCATGATCCATGATCTCATTCCAATGGTTAGACTTCTTCTTGAAGGACTTGATCTGATACCAGTTGTTGGATTACTGAGATGGGGGGTGAATCAATAATGAACAATTTTAGTACTTTTAACCACAATATATTCTTCAAAAATATTCAGCAGTTTATCATTAAAATTTAATATATCATCAACAATATAATCATAAACAACATCACATCACAATAGATACACATTACACCAGAATTTACGTGGAAACCCAAATGGGAGAAAATCACATAATGTTTTTCTTATATATCAAAACAATACATTCATTGGAAGCACCAACTTCCTAATTCTCTAGCTACAACTAGAATGAGGATCCAACCCCCTATTCTTAGGCTCCAACCTGAAAGAATCTACAACTCCCTCAATTCTCTGGCTCCAACCCCCTAAGTTCTCCAGCTCCAACTGGAAGGTGGCTACAACCACCTATCTTTTCCCCATCCCACCGCCTTGAAATATAAGTTTGTACCAACTGTCACTATCGCAACCACTGCCATTGTGACTGCCACTATCACTCTGTCTTTGTCACTGTCTCTATCATTGTCACTGTCTCTGTCTCTGTCTCCATCACTGTCTCATCAACCTGTATATTCTCATCAACCAACTAAACCTGTACCATACCATACATCAATTGTATACCAACATGCATACTATCTTATGCATCAATCATGAACCAAAGATATATCAATAAGGAATAGTGAATCATGAACTAGAGCATCAACCATGTGTAACCTATACCATATGCCATACCATCAACCATATGCAGATCTATACATATCATCAATGGAGTATCTCAAAGAACCAATGCATGTACCTCATGCATATGCCACCATACAACATGGATATGTCTCAACCATGTATGATCAACTGAAAGATATGAACCATAAGAACCATGCCATGCACCAAACCAGATATGAGAGTGCTCCTCACTCAACCAAGTAACCATGATATACCATATCCAAATACCAAACCAACCATACCAAGTATGCCGCAAACATACACCATATCATGACAAGAAATAACCGTCCAAACAAGTATACCACCATACCAATACCTCTATAGATGACCTTAAAATATGAGATGTTGACCTATAGACTTCCTTCAGACCTTTAGGGACCTGGTACCAACATCTATTCAAACTTTCATAAGATTTTCACAGATACACGACTTTATCTTCTACAACCCACAGATATTCGTGATTTCCTCCACTACATTTCGTGTACATCTGTGCCCTACTAATCTGCAACTCATAGATACCTCAGAAACTAGGGTTTGCTACTACCATGAGACTTTCACCTTCCACCCTCCTTTTCTATCTCAGAAAAATGCCATCACAACCTTAGCAAAAGATCACTAGTTCACTATATAGATAATTAATGAATGAGTGTGTGAGTGTACTTGTGAATGACTCCTTGAGGCGTATTTATACTTGTGCTAGGTAACTCCTCCCCTTAAATTAGGTATTCTAGGTTTTTTTGGTTACAACAACTTTACCCTTTCATTAAAGACTTGTAACCAACTAGGGGCTTCTTTACCACTTATTTAGGACTTACAACTTCACAAAGTCATATCTCCCTAACCGTGAGGAACTGCGTGGCATTCCACATATCATCGGAAATGGTACGATGAGTAATATCCATTTATGAGTGTCTTTCCTGCATTTACTCTGCCTGTCATGTCCATATTCCTTATTCAAATTTGGGTACAAAAACCACACCGTCGAGGCTTCTTCAAGGGTGACATCAATGACAACCAACCTATCAACACTTCATCAAAAATCTCATTCATGATTGAGTTATTGAAGTGTTATTTTCCCCTACAAAATATCAAGTTGTATAAATTTTCACAAAGTCTCTTATAGAAGGGAAGTTTTACAAACTTTGATCTATGTTAGGAGTTTAGGAAGTTGTCATTAAGGGGGGATAGGCTCTAATGCCTCCTTCCTTCTCCTATTGTGTTGCCTTTGCAAATCCTTCAATACTATCCCAAGTTGTTCTTAAGGTGAGATATTAGGATATTTAGACACTTAGGATTTAGTTAATATCAACTTGGTCTAATGTGTCATTAGATAAACGTGTGTTTCTTTAGTACGCATTAGTATGAATTTGTAGTTAGGTAATCTGATGATCACGATATGTTCCCGACATAGACTGATCTGATAGATCATATTGTCCTCGATCCTAACAACTACATTGATTCATGGCTTAGCACTCAATTGGTCCATGATATCTATTTAAAGAGCATGGAGGGTCATTTTGCGATGATCAATTGTGAGAAAATCTCTTGTAAATCTTTTTGCAATATTTTTCTTTTGCATTAATAAATTGCTCCAAGGGGCTACATTGGACGGGGTCATGGATATTTTCCCGTAGGGGTTTTACCACATCAAAACATCAGTGTGTTTATATTGTATCTAGTTGTGTGAGTGGTTACTAAAGGTGTTCGTCCTCTTTTGGAATACCTGTGTTGTTGAGCAGTCGAGTTCCTGCATTCCCACATCATTGCATTAGGTTTGCAATGCAAAGAAAATTTATTGAGTTGTTCTTTCCTTATTTGCATTACCCCATTTCATGCAGAATGTAGAATGTGAAGATCCTTATGCTCTTTCTTCAGATGGTCGAGTCCATGCATTCCCACATCGTTGCATTTGATGCAGAGTGTGAACCTAAGTTTTTGAGTAGTTCTTCCCTTATATGAATTTCCACATTCTTCATGGAATGGGAAATGTAGTCTTGTTTCTTTTTCTCCTCATGGTTGACTCTTCACACTCCCACATGACCACATCTAGCGGGGAGTGTGGAGATGAGTTTTTGAATTGTTCTTCCCTTATTTTCTTTTTCACATTTATACATTCCACATGTCGAAGGAAAAATGTAAAGTCATGTTTCTCTTTCTTCCCATGGTTGAATCTTGTTACA
This sequence comes from Picea glauca, assembly GCA_000966675.3. NCBI lineage: Eukaryota > Viridiplantae > Streptophyta > Pinopsida > Pinales > Pinaceae > Picea > Picea glauca. Next base: position 40,407 of record JZKD02S1400183.1, read on the forward strand.
TTCCACCATTTTTTTAGTAGGGTGTGAAGTTTCTCATGTTTCCCTCTTTCTTTTCATTCCCCCACCTTTCTACATTACCACCGTTTGCATCCCACATTCAAAAGAGTTATGTGTGGGATGTAGAGAATCTTATGTCACTCCCTTTCTTCTCCATCCTTCACCTTTCTACAATGTCTCCCTTCACCTCCTGCATTCCAAAGAAGTTCTATCCAAAATGTGGAGGTTCTCATGCCACTCTCTTTCATTTTCATCTTTCACCTTCCAATCCCTACATCTTGCATTTGACTTTCTCTTATGTTTTTGCATTCCACAATCCTTCCTCCCTCACTCCCTCATTTTGATTCTAAATTATACTTCTACTTTCCATACCTAATTTGTGGATGCAAAGACAATCATCCTTTAGATTTTTTTCTTCCATAATGTCCCAACTTACATCCAACTTGTGAGTGGCTAGAAACAATCCCTCATTAGCTAGTCTTATCTCTAGAAAATTTTCTTTGTGCTTTACAAGGAGGGGAATGATTTCTAGGATGAGTGAAATGTTATTGGCTATACCTTCCAAGCCCAAGGATATTCCCCAGTTATGCATGAGATTTTTAACTTGGGTGCCATTCAACATTCATTTAAGTGCATTCACCAATATGATGGAATCCCATTTCACTATCAACTTGTCATACACATGAACTGAGGCAATGATAAGTCCCTTTTCTAGAGATACTATACTAGCTACATTATTGGTTTCTACCCCTAGGTACCATGTGAACACCCTTAGGATATGACCAAAAAAGTACTTGAAATATCTTCTTAACCATGATGGGCCTTTATTTTCTTTAGAGGCACCATCAAAATTGAGTTTTATAAAGTTTGATGGTGGGCGGGACCATGTGTTTAGGGATTTATCTTGAGAAGTATGGGTATTAGTTTTCTTTGTCAGCTTCCCAAATTCAATGCCCCGGAGAGGGAAAGTTATTTTCTCCTTACCCAAGCATTTTTTTCTTTCAAGTGCCCATGACATGGAATAAATAATTTCTTTTATGTTTTGAGAGATCTTAGCCTAAAGAAACTCTATTTCCATTTGGTCCGATTTGAATATGCATTGATTACCTTCCTTCCAAATTGACCACAAAATAAATCCATGAGAAACTTTCCATATATTATTTAATATTAGGTTTACGAATGGAGATAAATTCCACTCTTTTATGGTTTCCAATATGTTATGTCTTCTTATATCTATTTTTCTAAAAGTCACAACACATATTATCCCATATAAATTCTACCTATTTACATTGGTTGAATAAGTGTTCCACTCATTCTACCTCTTTACTAAACATGAAGGATAGGGATGATCCCTCGACACCCTTTCATTGCAATTAATCCCAAGTAAAAACTTTTCATCTAGAAAGCAACCAGAGGAAGGTGTGCATTTTTGGTGATGTTCATGGGTTCCAAACCTCCTTCTAAATCTTATGTTTTTCCTATAAGATGTTCCTTTCTCCCGTTCTATAAGATTCTTTAATTGAGAAGGTCCCTCATGTCTATCCCCATCTAATCTTCTCAAAACTATTCTTAAATATGATCTTTCTTGTCTTTAGTTATGATACTAGTAGCTCCACTCCCTCTTGTGTAATTGTTGGGGGGCATGTATATCTTGGTTTTCAAGATCACTATCTAGTGTACTCTATACATTGTATTTCCTCCCAATACCGACTAACATAATTCCAATTCAAGGTGTGGAATAGATTTTTGATATCTAAAAGATTTTGTTTCTTGCTTAGTTGAGGTTAATGCTGCCTAGAATCATCCCAAAAGAGAGAAAATTTCCAATCTCTTGTTTCCCAAAAACACTGGTTTGGACTATAATTTGTGTTTTCCAAACATTGTTCCATATCAAAGAGCTTGGGAGGTTCACCTCCATTCTTGTAAGGTCTTATTCCACAATGTATCTTGCATACTTTTTGTCCCATATTTTATCCCACAACTCTTCCTTGTTGTTGATCTACCTCAATTAGATCTTCGCTTCCACTCTTAGGCTTCTTGAGTCTTTTGGAATATAGATTTTTTCCTCAGCCACAAGGGCCCATTTTCTTTCTATTTTGGCTTCCTATAGGGAAAGGATCACATAAGATTTTTTATGGCCTTTAGAATCTTGGAAGGTGCTTCCACCATTGAGAAAAGTTATAGAGGCATAGATTAAATAACATATTTAAGAAAAGTTAATCTGCTATTGAGATTAAGAGATATGAAGGTCTAGGCATTGATTTAATGGTCAATCTTTGAGAGGAGGTCTTCCAAGGAGATATTTCTCAACTCATTCTCAATGAGAGGAACTCTGAAGTATTTCAAGAGAAGGGTCACTTTTTGAAAACTGAGGACTTGAGCTATGCTGCACTAGTTAATTAAAGTAGTGTTGAAGAAGAAGATAGGCGTTTTATCGCGATTGATAAGAGTTATAGAGGCTAAAAAAAGGTATACAAGATTTATTTAAAAGATGTTGCCTCCTTAGTCGAAGGATAGGCCATGAGCATTGTGTCATCAAAAAATTTAAGGTTGAAAAGGGGTCAACATCACTATGGAGGGTGAGGCCCTTAAAATTTATAGAAGAAATTCCATGAGAAAAAATTCTACC
>JZKD02S1400183.1:43042-83258 GCA_000966675.3 Picea glauca
TCATGAGAATAAATAGAAATAGAGACAAGAGATATCCTTCTCTGATGCCAATAGATGGGTTGAATTGGGGGTGGGGGGGGCAGGGGAACCATTCACAAGAACAAATAAGGCTAAAGAAACAAGATTTTTTACCGTGTTGACCCAATACCAACTAAAGCCAAAATCCAATAGCATTTGAACTAAAAAGTCCCCATTTAAACCATCAAAAGATTTGGACATGTCATGTTTGATAAGCATATCAAGTTTTTTGTTTGACTTTAGGGAGTGAATGGCCTCATGGGAAATTATGATTCCATCTAGAATCTGGTGCCCTTTAATATAACCTCCTTGCTCATGTGAAGTTATGCATGAGATGATAAACTTTATCCTATTGTTTATAACTTTATATATGATTTTATATATCACATTGCAGAGTGATATTGGTCTAAATTTGTTTGGAGAATTAGCCTTGCCTTCCTTGGGTATGAGAGTTGGGAAAGTGGAGTTAAATGCTTGGAGGATTTCTTGCAAGGATCTTGAATCTTACACCACTCTCCATACATTTTCTCCTATGATTTCCCAATAATTCTAAAAGAAGTTTGTGGTTAACCCATTTGGGTTGGTGACTTTCCAGTTTCCATTTCCATGACTATTCTCTCAACTTCTTCTGGAGTGAATTCTATCATAAGCCTGCATTTTATTTTAGTGTTACAAACTATGGGATGTGGTTTAAGATGACATTCATGGCTTGTCGACTATCTACCTTCAACGTTTTTTTTAACCGCAATTTCTCCAATTTGGATAAATTTAAAAATTTTGAAAGAAAATTTGGCTAAATTTCTTCATATTTTCATTAAAAATAAAAAAATTGTAGCCTAATTTATGATAATAATACTCTATATATTTATACTTTTTTCCTAGAAATAAAACTTTTCCATGAATATATAATTGGTTTCCTCAACATATTTCGTTGAATCCATGATTGTAAATTATAAATTTTAGGCAATATTTGCCACATATAAAGTTTTAGGTAGCTATTGATACGCTTGGGAATACCATGAACTTATATTTGACATCATATAAGTATTTGTATGAGACAACATTTTTTAATATTTGACTTTTTTTGTTCACTTATATCAACATGTATATGGTATACCCCCATGGTATACCAAATTGTATATAGTGTTTTCATATTGGAGTTTTTTAGCAAGTTTGAAGAAAATGATTTATGTATTTCTAATGATAGTTTCCAATGCCATTGTTTTTGGTTTTAAGTTCTTTATAATTTATATGAAAGGTTGATTTTTCTCTAAATGTTCTAATATGGGATTTATTATTATTATTTGTCAGTGATGCACAAGTGACACTCATGTATTGGTGTTTCTGCCTAATTTTGAAGGCAACAACAAAATATTATTGGGTTATTGCCTAAGATAAATGATAAGTTTTCTTTTTATAAATATGATTTGATCGCTAAATAGTTTGATAAGTTATAACATATATGATTTGAAAAAAAAAATATTGTCTACCTCTAGCTCCAAAAGTAACAAGCTCTGAGGTCCTTTTTAAATCCCCATGGTCTTCTGGTTTTTCTCCATTGACACTTTGCACGGAAACAATTTTATTGTGGTATCTACTATTGATCATTGAGTTGTATAAGGATCTAGTGTTTTTGTCTCCTTCTTTGAGCCATTTGATTCTTGACTTTCACCTCCATAAAATTTCTTCTTTCTTTTCCCTTCTATCCATTCCATCAAATTTTCCTCTTTAATTGCAAGTTCGTCAATCCTACATTTTTTGATGATGGCCAATTGAACCTCTTCCATTTGGTTTTCCAGATCATATTGCTTGAAAAATGTTTTCAAATATTGCTTTGTTTCAAATCTTTAGTTTGGAATGTAGATTTTTAATCTATTTCTATAGATGATACATTTTAAATCCCCTCATTAGAGACACCTCCTTCCACCATTGATTTATATTTTCTTTGAAGTCAAGGTGGTCAATCCAATATTTCTCTAATACGAAGGGTCTTGATTTGGGAGGACCCAAAATCTTCTGAGTTAGACTTATGGGAAAGTGATTAGATCTTGCTCCTAATTATATTTTTGATTCAAATGCAACTCCTAATTGAATGAGGGATTCTAAGCTTAGGAAGCAATCTAACTTTACCATTATCTGATATTTATGACCTCTTTTGTAGCTTCAAGTGTGGAAATCGTTGCTAGTCATCATGTCCACTAATTTTTGTTTTGTACTAGTATTTCTGAAGATAACATTGTTCTCCTCCAAACGTCTTATGCCTCCCCTTTTTTCACTCAACAATATTATCATGTTAAATTTACCTCTAATGATCTAGGGATCATGACCTATCGCCTCTCCTATATTCTGTAACATCCTAAAAAAATCAAGTTTTGAAGGCATGGCATTGGTTCCATAAGCATTGGTTATAATACCTCTTGTTGTTGATCCAATCTCTTTGAAATTTGCAGAGATAATGTGTCTTGTTGTTAAGAAGTTGTCTAACACTATCATTGATGGATTCCATAGAATGACCAACCCTCCTAATAATTCTTTCTTGGTGATAGCTATTGAGTCACATTCTTTCCAACATCTTGAGGCTATCTTTTTCATTACTTCTTGATCACATTTAATTTATTGAATCATAAAAATAGGGTTTGTCTTTAATGATTTTGTTATTGATTATGATGTGTTACCTTTACCATTTACCCCTTTGATATTCTATGATGTGATATTCATAGTTAAAGTTTGGGTTGGGTGACAAAGTATTTATCTGATGGATATGACACTTGTCCCAGGTCTAATAGTTGCCCCCCCCTCCTCTTGCACTTTTTTCTTCCTGAGTTTCAACTTATTTTTCTTTCTTCCCCTGTTGATTTTTTTTTGGTTTGATATTTGTAGTTTTGGGTCCCAACCCCAATAAATCTCCTTAATTTTATGTGGATGATCCAATCTTAGATTTATATTTCAAAATTTCCTTTTGTAAAATTTGAATATCTTCTTTTGATATATTTGTTAAAAACAATTCTCCATATCCATGTCTATCTATCTCTTGCATGTCCATTTCCTCTGCAGGGTCTAAGTATTCCTCCTCTAAATTGGATTTTTCTTCATCCTCCTCTTCCATTTCTAGGTCTACAATGCCTTCATTATATCACTCTACTGGTTGTAGGCTTTCTTCCCATTTTCTACATTTTGGCTCGCTTGGGGTAGTGTTATATTTTATAGCTCGAGAGGTACTCCACATGTTTTGTCTTGTATGCAGAAGTGACCTTATATTTACACTACTAGGCACTTAACTTTGTAATGGGTTTTTATAAAGTTGTAATAAAGTGGTTCTTTTATTAAAGTGACTTTTTATTAAGTGTGCCTTCTAATATTAAAGTGGCTTTATTTCATAAAGTGCACTTATGTTATAAAGTGAATTTGTACTTTAATATTTTAAGTGATTTATTTTGAAGGGAATGAATCATGTCCCTTGATCATGTAAAGGAAATATTAGATCTTGGCCATTGGATTTAGGGATGGGGAATGTGAAAGGTCACTTTTAGATTATAAGAGAATTCCTAGGGTAGTGTGCAAGACAAGTGAAGAGGAGTTTGAGAGGGATTTCCGAGAGAGTTTTGATAAGGAGAGTGAGGGAAGCAAGATGGGCACATTTCCCAAGAGAGTTTGGGCACATTTCCAAAGAATTTTCTGTGTGAAAATTTGTTGAGTTATTTATTGTTGTTGGAGGTCGTACTGTACGGATCCGTACATGTCGTACAACAAGGAAGAGGGCATGAAATTCAAGGCAGATTGAGGGACATTTTTTGAGGTTGTTTGGAGTGTTTTTTGTTGCAGCAAGGCTGTATAGATCAGGCCATACATTAGACTATGGGCATGTTTTTTAAGGTTTTATTTAGGATAAGGGTCGTCTAATAGTACGAATTTTTGGGCACGTTTTTCTAGGAAGAAAATTGGGGATGGTTTTGGGTGTTGTAAGTGAATTATCTTGCTGGAAAATGTATTTTTGTTGTTGATATGTACTTTCCTGAAGCTAATAAATCTATCTCTCTCTCTTTGGGATTCCCCACATTGGGGATTTCCCTGGCTGGTTGCCTAAATTTATGAGTTTTACATGGATGTGTGATTGTTGTTCATTGTTATTTTTCCATTGCTAATTGCTTAGAAATGTGTATTTATGCTTATGGTATTTTCTGAATGTGGGTTTAATATATTTTAGAATTCATTTAAGACAGTTATCTATATGTTGCTAAGTGTATGAAAAAAATTGTGTATGTTGGTTTTTGTCATTAAATTTCTACATGGTATCAGAGCTTGGGCTCTGAGGTACAATGAGCAGTGTTAATTTTGGCAAGATTTGAAGGGGGAAATATATTGGTTGTTTTCTTTGAACAATTGATAGGGAAATGGTTGCATGCATTAGATATGAGGAAAGGTTGGAAGGAAATTCCAAGTACTTGTAGTGGAAGGTCCATATATCATATGTTCTTAAGGAGAACAAGATTTGGAGTTATGTTAGCACTATTGTTGTAGCTCCCACAACATATCCTATTGCCTTGGATTTGCATGAGGTAAAGGAGGCAAAAACACAGGGGATCATTATAGATGGATTAAAGGACCCACTCATCCCACATTTGGTTGAGAATAAGACAACCAAAGATATGTGGGATACATTGAAAAATCTATATGAGGTTAAGAATGAAAACCAGAAGATGGCCTTGAAGGATAAGCTGCATGAAACGAAGATGACTATGGGTGAGGGTTTTGCATCCTATCTTACCTGGATATCTCAAGTTAAGGATGAGTTAGTTGTAGTAGGGGAGGTCATCTGAAAACCAGAGTTGGGAAGGATAGCCTTGAAAGGCTTAATAAAGGAGTGGGATGTCTTTGTGAAATGTGTGTTGGGTCGGGAGAACTTTCTAGATTGAAGTAGATTGTGGGATGACTTCACTCATGAGGAGATATGGATGGGGTCTCAAAGTTGTGGACAAAAGGAAGAAAAAGATGATGAAAATGTTGCTCTTACAACAAAGGGAAAGGGGAAGAAGAAATTAAATTCCGAGAGGGACTTGAGTAAATTCATATGTTACTATTTTAACCAGTTAGGGCACCTTGCTTCTAACTGTCCTGAGAGGAAGAAGAAGAGGAAGGAACAGGAGGGGCCTGTTACAACAAAAACAACAACTATGGAGGAATTTTCATCCAAGTTTGATATGGAATTTTCTTTGGTCACTCTAGTATCCAATATTAGTAATGTTGGATTTGTGGGTGATAGTAGGTGGATTGTTGACAGTGGAGCCTCTTGTCACATGACATGAATATGGAGTGTATTCCTTATTATCACAAAGATAGGTCCTGACCAAATGGTGGTGAGTGAATGAGGTATGGAATGAGATTTACGTGTTGGAAGGGTTAGATTCCGACTCGAGTATGGATGACTCCTGGAGTTTGATGGAGTTCTATTTGTTCTGGGGTTGAGGGCTAGCTTGCTCTCGGTCTCATCCTTGGAAGATGCTAGATATTCTACATTGTTCAAGAGGGAACATGTATTTATCTACAGGGAGGGAGTGGATCTGGTTGAACCACAACTGATTGGTGATCAGATGGATATGTTGTACAAGGTGCGAGGACAAACTACGGGTTATGATTCAAAGTTGGATGAGGAGCAAAAGGCTCCCAAGACTGCGATGGGCCCAAGGATTCAATCTTGCATTATGAGGGAAGAGAGGGAGTATCTTCTAAGCACCGATAAGAGGCTCAGCTGGTGTGATCGAACATAAGCTCAGGGTGGAGTGGATTCTCCTAGGAGCTCAAGGTTCAAGGTAACTTTCAAGAGGATGTCTTCTGGTTCGAGTTCTATGTAGGTGTTGGGATTGTCTCTAGGTTCAGAGGGAGCTCCTACTGCAAATAGTGTGATGGGATTGGATGATGGTGATGGCAGCAAGTACATCCCTCGCTAAGAGGGAGTGCTATCTTTTATGGCTTGGGAGGTACTCCACATGTTTAGTCTTGTATGTGGAAGTGACATTGTATTTACTCTACTAGGCACTTGACTTTGTAATGGGTTTTTATAAAGTTGTAATAAAGTGGTTATTTTTTTAAAGTGACTTTTTATTAAGTGTACCTTCTAATATTAAAGTGACTTTATTTCATAAAGTGCACTTTTGTTATAAAGTGAATTTATACTTTAATATTTTAAGTGATTTATTTTTTAGGGAATGAATCATGTCCCTTGATCATGTAAAGGCAAGATTATATCTTGGCCATTGGATTTAGGGATGGGGAAGGTGAAAGGTTACTTTCATATTATAAGAGAAATCCTAGGGTAGTGTGCATGACAAGTGAAGAGGAGTTTGAGAGAGATTTCAGAGAGAGCTTTGAGAAGAAGAGTGAGGGCAACAAGCTAGGCACATTTCCCAAGAGAGCTTGAGAGCTTGGGCACATTTACCAAGAGTTTTCTATGTGAAAAGTTGCTAAGTTATTTAATATTGTTGTAGGCCATACTATATGGAACCGTGCATGTCGTACAACAAGGACAAGGGCATGAAATTTGAGGGAGATTGGGGGCACATTTTTCGAGGCTATTTAGAGTGTTTTTTCTGCAACAAGGTTGTACAGATAAAGAAATACATCAGACTGTGGGCACATTTTTCAATGTTTTGTTAAAGAGGAGGTCCTTACAACAATATGGATTTCTGGGCACATTTTTCTAGGCAGAAAATTGGGGACAGTTTTGGGTGTTGTAAGTGAATTCTCTTGCTGGAAAATGTATTTTTGCTGCTGGTATGTACTTTCCTAAAGCTAATAAATCTCTCTCTCTCTTTAGGTTTCCCCACATTGGGGTTTTCCCTGGCTGGTTGCTTAAATTTATGAGTTTTATATGGATGTGTGACTATTATTTATTGTTATTTTTCCACTGCTAATTACTTAGCAATGTGTATTTCTGCATATGGTATTTTCTGAATATGGGTTTAATACATTTCAGAATTCATTTAAGACAATTTTCTCTAGGTTTCTAAGTGTATGACATAATTTGTGTATGCGGATTTTGTCATTAAATTTCTACTGGTAGATACAGGAGGAATATTTCCCTTATCTATAGATGCTTCCTCTCCTGATTTAACCTTAGTGGGCTCTTTCTCCCCTTCTAAAGAATTAACCATTAACCACTTTGAGGATATTATTGGCTCCCTGGGTGGGTTTTTTTTTTCCTTACTTTTCATTTGCCTCTCACCTTGAATAACTCATCATTGTTAACCCCTTCCTCTTGATTTTTGAGATTTGTTATGGAATTTATATGGTAGTCCCTAAACAAATGTTTGTGCTTGTGGCATTTCCTATAGAAAACAATAATGTGTTCATATTCTAGGGGTTGTATCCATTCTGAGTATTGGAAGCTGATGCATATAGGTTTTGTGGGAGCTCTCAAAACATTCATATAAACACAAATTCTTATGTATATTGTATATCCACTTTTTTTGGTGATTTTTGAGGTTTTAACGAAGCATCCAACTAATATGTTTCATATTCCAACAAGTGTATCTTCATACCAAAATTATCGAGGTAGTGAATATAACTAAATCCACACCGAAGCTGCTATAAATATTCATTTTCAGGGATCAAACTTCTCCATAATGAGCCTTAGATGTAAACCTACTAAGTCGATGAAGTATGGGTAATCCTCAAAGATTCTCACTATGTCTTCGATGCTTGTAGAAATGGCTGTGAAAAATCCCTTGGGCCCTAGCTCCATATCTACTCAACCCTTGGGATTCCATATTGATTTTATATACTAGAATTAAATCCTTTTCTAAGGGCCAAATCCCCATGAACTTCCCTATGACTACATGATCTTTCATGTATTACATGTAACGCCCAATCCTTGCTAATGTGGCTTCATAGCTAGGGTTTTCAATTGAATTGGATAGGAATCCTCCAAGTCATATCTTGGTTTTGATGATCATATCTGAAGTCCTAGCCTCCGTTTCCTATTGTTTTATGCTTGTATCAAGAGTATATGAGTTTCCTTTTCATACACCACCCATTTTCGTATCCTTACTCACTTCCCCTAACAAAACATTCTTGAACAAGGGGATCTCCAAGCGACCTGTGAATTCCTTGCATGCCATTTCCTTTGACTTTGATTTTTTCCCTTCTTCCTCTATCATTGGTATGAGTCCCATCCCCCTACTCCATCAACTAACCCTAGTTTTCATGCTCCCATTTCCTCTGTATCCTTAAAACTTGTGAGTTGGAAAGTAAATTACCATTTGATTTATTTGGATTTAATATAAAATACTAATAATATAATAAATGATGCACTTGTGGTTATAACTCCTTAAGAGCACCATGGGGGAAATGAACCAATGAGTGGGGAAGTAGAGGTGAGTCTAATGAATATTATTTTATTGTTATTTCCAAGTGTCTGATTCCCTAATACTTCCTATATTTTTTATTATGTGCCTTTATTTACCAAGCTTTAAGCAAAGGCACTTGTTCTCCATGCAAGCCTATTGTTCATGCAAGCTTTGGGGAAGGAATTTGTTCCACATTTACGAAAACAATTCATTATCTCATTATTGAGTAGTGGTTGGGTGTGTTGGTGTTTTATATGCTACCATAGTTGTTTCCATGAAACCACGAGGAAACCATGACCAAGTTCGTGGGTGATTGTTGAATAAAAGAGGGAATAAAATGGTACTTGATATTTCTTCACCAAATTGTATTGGAGTACTGTAGGGAAGTGGGTATATCTTGAGGGACTATTCATATGAGAAGGAGATACTAATCCTTATTCCATGCAAGGCTGAGGGTTAAAGAGAGGACAATGTGTGGGATCGCTATAGTAAACATGGTCTAGAATGTTAAATCCCTTGGTTGCGATAATTGGGAATTGGGCTAAGTAAGGAAAACCAGAGCCATAACTAGTAAATTCACCCTTTTTGTTTCATTGTTCGACATCAGGGTGTCACCTATGTGAGTTTGTGCCTATGGATGGGAGGAAAAATGCTTATGGATAGTGTTGTATTTGATGAAAATGTGCTTACTTGGGAAGAATGCAAACCTATGATTTAACATCATTTCAAAAGAGAATTTTGGACAATTTGGGATACATTCATATGCAAACTTTTAGGCTATTACAAACATTATTTAGAGAGCACAGGGAATATTTTTTTCTCAGTTTTGTAAATTAATTTCCATCCATGTCAAATGAATGTAATAGGCATTATAGGTACCACAGATAATTCCAAACTTATGAAAAATGTAATTAATTTGTATGATAAAAAAAGTGGATATGTATGCTATTGTAAATCCCATGTACCAACTATTATTATTCCATGTATAATAAAAAAAACAATGTTTATGTGTTAAAATGGTTGAATGTGCACATGGGCAATGAATGAATTTTTAATGGGAAATATTATTTCCATTGTTAAATTATATTTGCTTATAAATTTTGTAATGTATTATGGATTACATTTTAAATTAGGTAATTGGGAATGCTACAATATGATATCAACGTAAATTTGGTTGTTTTTTAGTACCCCATCACCTCAATAATGGAACATAGGGGATTGAGTATGTTACAGTAAAGGATGGTAAATGAGTTTGAATAGGGGCACACTACTTCAATCATCGATTGCATGAATGTTAATAATCATTCAAATCAAAACACATCACTAATCACTTCACCAAAACCCTTAGCTTGGTCACAAGTATGCTCCATTTTACGTTTTTCTCGCAATGATAAACTTGTTAATTCTATCGAGAGATGTATTCTATAGGATGTGTAATGTGTGTCACAAAATAACAAAATAATAATAATAATAATAAACATACAAGTCGAGTAAAAATTTTAAAATATTAATAAATTGGCTTAGATCCATCTGAGCATTGGATCTATCAAGTGTCTAGAGAGATCAAATCCCTTAAGGTGCAAACCTCAAATATTGACACCCTAAAAATTGTTTGCACCTTTAGGGATTTGATCCCTCTTAGTGCTTTATAGATCCAAGTTTACTTGTGAAAACTAATGAAGACTTAATAAAGTAATTAAGGACAATGATTCTTGATTACAATCTTATAAAATACACGGAAATCAACCAAGTCCCATATTTCTTAGGCACCAATACTATTATTGATAGATATGAATAAACATTGATTGTATTGAATCCTTTCTCAAACAACTTCATATGCATAGAATTTTTATAATAAAAATCACAGAGAAAACAATGTTAAATAACTTTGCATTCAAAAATAAGTTTATTCATGTTGAATCAGACAAATATTTAACAAACTTGTTGAGTCCTCAAAAATATCCTTGTATTCAAAATTTGACCTAATTACTTTTAATAATCAAGAGTTTATACAAAAGACACCCACATACATGGAGTTGATATAGAAGACACCCACAAACATGTCTATTTGGACAAAGATCTTATCACCAATAATACAAATCTTGATTCACATTGATGATTCTTTTTGGCTTGGGTATAATCATAAATAAGCATTATTATCCCATATTATAGTTAATAAAAAAGATTTTCCATCCTTTCACTGAAACTGTTGGTTAGCTCTTTTGGAGAACTCAACATATCAATTTCAAAGATGAGATATGTTAAAAACTAACTTTACAAAGATCCACAAGGTTGTTTCATGCATATTTATGTATAAAATATAATTTCAATACTGAATTTGAGCTTACCTTGGAGGTCATAGGTTTGAATCCAAGGGGGGTAGCGTATGTACACCTCCATATACTAAGTAATCAAATTTCTATCTAAAGTGGGTCCTTTGTCACATGTATAATAGGATCCCATATGTCAATTTAATGTGTAGCTAGGCCATGACCTTAAATTAGATATCATTATTATGTACTAACATTTCCACATCCACGTGTGGTAGGTCTAGGAGGAGTCACCATAGACTCTGAAGGAAATCAATAACTCAAGTTCATATGGGGGCTTGAAATTTCCATGAACAATGAAGTTGAGGTGTTGTCTCTTTATCAGGACTTCTTTATCCTAAAATCCTAAAGGAATTGGGTGGCTTCAATGATATGGAACTCTATCATCCTTCTTAGCACTGTTAGAAGTAAAACCATCCCAAAAGTGTTGGATATGTGTCATATCCTTTACAGGTAGACTTAATCACATATTTGTAAGGATTCAGGGGATAAATATCAAATGAATGGGGTTCAAGGGGGGAACCCACCCCCTCAGTTGAGGAGGCATGGGGGGCTAGCAACCCCCCAAAGAATTGGTTTGTTACGTATTATTTTTGCCAATGGTTTTGGTCCATTATATACTAATTTCAATTATGGAATTAGAGTTGTAATCTAATTCAAGTTAATGAATTAGGGTTTTGGATGTTTCAAAATGCCTAAATATTGTATTATGGATGAAAAAGTTAAAAAATATGATAGAGAGAGTTCTAGCTCTCAGTGAGACTAGTTTTCCTGGATAAGGGTTTCCAGGGTAATTCTTTGTGTACTATGTGTGTGTGCCACTGTTATTTTTGATATGATGATAAACCAAGAAAATCAAGAAGACATAAACATGGTGGAAAATGCACCAACTCTATTTTTATCATATGTACATCAATGGTACATTTATAATACATCTCAATATAATGACCTCACAACCGTATCATAACTAAACAGTTGTTAATGTCTATTTAAGACTTATGATTATTTCTAAAAACCCCCGCTTTAATCTTAAGTCCATACAAATGTATCATGTTAGTAAGAAGGACTAGTGCAAAAGATGATAAGTCTTCAATCTATAACTCATGGTTTGAAATATCAAGAGTATCGATGAAGATCTAGCTGAAAAATCACCAAAAGTGGATGCCAAAACCAAGTATAGAAAAATCACTATGCAAAAAATGAGCCAGCCAACTCGTAGGTGTTCACCGAAGTGAACCAAAAACTGATGAGAGTAAACCCTGATGAGAGGTGAATTGGCTACAAGTCCAACACATCCCAAATCCTAAAAATTATTGACAATTTTGTATGCACCAAGCACAAATGTAGAAGAAACAATTGTCCTCTACTAGATCTGAAGATCATCCCTATTATGTTCAAAGACTATCAAGTGAAAAAATAAGTTCACAAATTTCTCTCAGAAATCAACAAAAAAAATTGTTTATAATCCTAGTGACAGAAAAAAGTGTTGAAAGGCATCCAAACCCTGTATCCATAAAATATCATGTCCATAAAAATCTTGTGAGTAGTAAGTTAGGTGAATCACTGGTACTATCACAAATCCAAACTGTCATGGTGTCAAATTTTCGAACTACCATCAAAGTCACAAGTTGATTGAAATCCATCAAATGCCAAAATGTGGCAAGTCATCTATCCATCCAATATCCATCAAAATCTTGAATCCGTCAAAACTGCCAAGTGATTAAATATCTCGACGAAAGTCATGTGAAGGTCAAACTGATCAATCCAAATCCAAATCATCAAATCCATCATCAAGTATAAAATATAATCATCTTGAAAAAATGCATCTGCAATCCTGAATCCATCGTCCATTTGCAAAATCAATCCTCAAATGATCGTTGCCAAAACCATTGACTCTGTATCCTGTATCCCGAATCAATCATCATCATCCTAAAAAAACATTGTCCTTAATGAACTACAAACCATCAAGATAGACTTTGAAACTTGAAGTATGAAATATCATCACTAAGTCCCCCCTGTCAATTGAAGGTGATAAGTCTCGATCATAAGATATACCCCCATGAAAGTGAAAAATGGGTAATCATATTGCTTTTGAGTGGAGTCAAAAGAATCGATCTTCAACTCAAAATACAAACCTCAAGTGGGCCCCAATCTTGCCCTCAAATTATTAAATGCAAAGCACTCATAACCATTCACTATAGAAATTGTTCCTCATAAGCATGGTTGAACCTATGTGTGAACTCATCAATAAGACTACTCTAATAGATTGGCTTCCAAACTCTAACATCAATTCCTTAACCATTCAAAATGTATATGTTTTTGATGAATTTTCTTGCTCTTTTGACACCTTATTGAGAAATGATTGGTCTTCCCACAAAAAACTACATGGGTGAAGATAAAAACACATTGACTCATCATGGCCAAGCTAGTGATAGTGTTGTCACTATATGGGTTATTCATCCAACTAATCATTATGATCATACAAATATACAATACTTGTAGCAACATCATCATCCTCAACAACTACATCAACATCCCGATCATCCTGAACTGCATCAATATCCACATCGTCATCATCATCCTGATAATCAACAATATCTTGTACCTGTATCCATTTTTCCGACCATCATTCAAAGAATCTCCACTCACAAATCAAACAGGTTTGCAATAATCATGAATAAAAATGTTATCATGAACCTTGTTGTATTCTAAGCCATATCAATTTTGTTTTAATTGTAGTTCTTCCCATGGAAGAACAATTCTAATTACTTCCTCACATTTATCTGCAACTGTCATATGGACTTCATCCAACTCATCTTCATGTTTATGAGTGTCATCATCTATCAGTTGAGTGTCTTCATTGAATCCATTTTCATCCTTGATGTCATTTTGTTCATCAATATGTAATCCAAACAATGGATTATGCTGAAGATGTATGAAATCACAATGTTTGTGTTTGAAGGAGACTTAATTCATCTGATAAAATTTTGTTTTGAAGTTTAAACATATCAAACTTTTTGTGCATGACTTGTAAGAAAGTAAACACTCTAGTGAGAGTGCTTTTGTTTATTGAAACTGTAGATGCAAAAGTGGTGTTTATTAATGTGTGCAATAGAGAAAACATTGCTTCAATCCTAGCTATCATGATTTGAGTTAAATATGCAATACTTTCAAGGACTAAAAAACTTTGAACAACTTTTGTTCGGACCCTCATATTCTATTTCAGGCAGGTTGTACAATGAACACAACTCAATGGTGTCTTCAAAAAAAGACCATACAATATCACCAAAAGATGCAAAATACTCCAAGATCTTGCACAAAAAACTTTGAAAATTATATGTGCAAGAAACCTGTCTTGTTGACATTACAAACTGCAACTGAAAAATATTTTACCCCGTTGTTGATGCCACAAATTTTTGTATCATGATGTGTATGCCAAAGTTGTCACTAATTTTAATTGTCCATGTATTATTAGATTGTTTGTACCACAAGATTCTTTAGCCTCTTGCATTTTTTCTTGAAATTTCCTTTGAAAATTTGTTGCTTTAATTTTTCTTTATGTTTTTGTATGTGTATATGATTGATGCAGGAGCATCGCCAACAAGCACGCGTGGCAGGACAACTCATCGCCTTTGAATCATTTAAGAATCTTGAATGTGGGCGTTTCCTGCAAATCTTTTGGAGTTGATTGAAAAACTGAAGAAGATCAAACGCTTGGGAGTTGAATGATCCTGAGTGATCTGGAAGTTTCACTCATAGTCTTGAATGTAACAAAACTTAGGTAGCAGTTAGGCTTTGTTTTCAAGTAGACGAGTAGTCAGAGGGAACCCTCTGAAATAAATCAAGGTTTTGTACGTCCGAAGGGGGGTGCTACAAGTTAGTATGAGTTTGTTGTGATTTAGTTGTTGCTGAGTTTTTTTTTATCATAGATGTAGCCATTTACTTTTGAATGAAAATAATAGAGGGAAATTGATCCAATGCATGGTGTTTCTATAGTTTACAATTCCCTATTATTGTTTTTTTCATGAATGAATGAGTTATATTATTGAGTATATGAAACTGTGAATATTTTAGATAAGTTTCAATTGTTCTCTTCGTTGAGTTCATGCAAGGCATGCATACAGTCCACAAGGAGTGCATTGACAGAGTCTATTTCGACTCAGAAAGCTCAGAAGAGATAGCATAAAACTTTCCCTTTGCAAGGAGTGCAAAGCAACTACTACAAGGTGGGAACAATCATCCACAAGAAATTAAGTCTTGTGTGAGAATATACTATAAGGAGTGACCGATTTTGTTTCGACTCATAAGCCAGAAGAGATAGTGTAAAGTTTCCATTTGCAAGGAGTGCAAAGGGACTGCTGCAAGGTGTGCACAGTCGTTCTCAAGAACTTAAATCTTGCGTAAGAGTATGTTGTGAGGAGTGTACAGACCTGAAATTCGACTAAGTGTCGAAGTAACTCTTTAAGGGGTTAAAAGAGAAGAAGGAGAGAAATCTCAAGAGAGATAGCAAGAGGGATCTTCAAAGGGGGCGATGTCCAGAAGGTTTCACGAGTCACCAACTAAGATCCATCCAAGAGGGAGCGAGATTATTCTAGACCGTTGGATCTGGATAAAGGGCACGAGTGTTAAGTATTTGTGTGCACATAGGAGTGAGGATTCACCGAAGAGCCGAAGTAGATCTCAACCATCGATCTTTGCAGGACACGCATCGACAAATCGTTGTCTTCGGGTGAGAACACTTCGGGAGAAAGCGAAGACTAAGAGTTGAGACTCCTGAAGCTCGAAGAGCCGAAGCAGATCTCAGTCGTCAGTCTGGGTAGAACATGCGTCGGCAGGTCGTTGTCTTCGAGTGAAAGCACTCCGAGATAAAGTGAGAGTTGAGAGTTGAAACTACCAAAATGCGAAGATCCGAAGTGAATCCTATTTGTCCAATTCAAGAGGACACGTGGCAGAAATCTGTGCACTTCGAGGAATGGTGAAAGTTGTAATTTGGGTTTTCCGAATCCCGAAGTCCTGAAGTGGCCAGGACCGTCAATTGAGGAGGACATGTGTCAGCAAATGTTCCATTTCAGAAGATACCCACTGCAAAGAAAGTAGGATTTGAGAGTTGAAACTTCTGAAGCCCGAAAGGTGAAATCATTCACAACCGTCGATTTTAAAACGGGCACACATCAATAGGTCATGAAGATATAGGAGGGTGTGATCCAGAGAGAAGGAGGCAAATCTGAACCGTTGATCGATGGGCTCCATCCAATACCGTGAGATCAACAGTCACACTTGATTGCAGGACCAGAAAGTGCTCGGATGATAAAAATCTGAGAGTGGGATGCAATTGAAACCATGGTATCAACAAGGGGAGATGTGGCAGCTGGAGGTGAATTGTGGGGAGGAAATTTGTGTGGCCTCAAACCACTTAAGGTCGTGCCCACAATCACGTATTCATGCGAGGACATAGCTCATGGTCACATACGAGAAAGGGCTAATGAAAGAGGAGCTAGCACCTGGAATTGGAAGTTCAACAACACGAAAGGAGAGGTTGTGAGTGTCATAGAACCTGCACCATGAGACTGGAAGGGCCCATGTTAAATCACTAGTGAGACCATTAAAGTTTCATAGAGTCAATTTGGCTCTGAGAATTGAAGATCCTTGATCGAGAGGTCGAGCATCCCGAGGAGAGAAGGGGGGTATGCATCAAGTGGTATCAAAGCCTAATTTCGTCTGTAGATTTTAGGCGAAGGAGACAAAGGAGATAGTCTGATACCATCAAGTAGTATCAGAACTCAAAATTGTTTTCAGGAAGCGAAAAAGAGCTCGAAGGTGTACTCTGTGTGTGAAACACAGTGAACACAATGCCACCAAGGAGACGTGTAGAGCCACCTTTAGCCAATCATTCTATGGAAAGAGAAATGAGAGAGCTTCGTGCAATATTAGAGACGATGGAGGCAACGCATAGGAGGGCACCTGATGTTGGGGACATCAGTGATGCAGAGAGTGAATAAGTAGAAGTCAAAGAAGTTGCAGGAGAAAATGTTGCTGAGGAACGCTCGCTGAGAGTGGTTGTTAAATTGGGAGCTAGAGCCAAATTAGACATCCAAATGTATGAAGGCAATTTGGATGTTGAAGAGATGCTGGATTGGATGAGATCCATGGACACATATTTCGACTATGAAGATGTCGATGAGGAGAAAAAGGTGAGACATGTTTGTCACTAGAATGAAAGGGCATGCAACACTATGCTGGGATGAACTACAGGCTAAGAGGAGAAGCTAAGGCAAACAAAAGATAAAAAATTGGGACAAAATGGTAGCCATGTTGAAGGCTAAATTCATGCCTAAAGATTATCAGATAAATTTGTTCAGGAAGTTACAGAACCTGAGACAGAAGGGTATGAAAGTCAAAGAGTACACGAAGGAGTTATACAAGCTGAATATCAGGACTAGACAGCAAGAGACGGGTGATGAAAAAGTTTCCAGGTATATAAATGGCTTGAGGTATGAAATCCAGGATGAGATCAGCTTGATGTCAGTGAAAACAGTAGAGGATGCTTATCAGATTGCTCTAAAGGAAGAGGAGAAGTTGGCCAGGAAATAGAGTCAACGAAACAGAGGCAAAATCCCAAGCAAAGGCAAGGGAGTTTCCCATGATCAAGCACAAAAATCCAAATATGGCATTGAGAAACCACACAATCACTCAGAAAGGGGAGGAATTTCTCGAGGAAGGAAAGGTGGTGAAAGAAGTTCCTCTAGAGGAAGAGGAAGAAGCAGAGGAGGAGAAGTGAGGTGTTATACCTGTGGAAAGACAGGACACATGTATTGGGAATGTCAAGAGAGAGAGAAAGAAGGAGGAGGTTAAGCTCATATTTCTGAAGCACAGAAAATGAATGTAGAAGAAAAAGGTACAGAGGATGGAACATCCCTGATGCTGAGGAAGGTTCTCTTAAAACTAGAGGAAGAATTTGAAAAGCCAGTGCAGAGGAACAATCTATTCAGGACAACTTGCAAGACTAAAGACAAAGTATGCAAGGTGATAATTGACAGATGGAGCACTGAAAATCTAGTTTCCATAGAGATGGTGGATAAATTAGAGCTGGAGATGACTGCACACCCAAATCCATACAAAGTATCATGGTTACAAAAAGGAAACTAGGTAATGGTCACTAAACAATGCCTCGTTGAATTTAAAATAGGTGGATATAGAGATGAAATTTTGTGTGATGTGATTCCCATGGATGTATGTCATGTTTTGTTGGGAATACTATGGCAGTTTGACATAAATTTTATTCATGATGGGAGGAAGAATACATACACCTTGGAGAAGAATGGTAGGACACAGTCACACAGATGTTGCTGCCAATAGAGGAGACGAAAGTAAAAGAAGAAGCCAACACAAGCATACTTCTCATGAGTGGGAAGGAACTCCTGATAGAAGTCAAGAATGAACAAGAGATACAGTTTGTTGTGGCGAGGAAACCCGGAGTTTTCCTTACAAGTACTTTGATGTATGATTTGCCCGAAGAAGTTCAGGAGTTGTTGGATAATTTTGCTGACATAGTAGTGGATGAGTTGCCTAACTCATTTCCACCCATAAAAAGTATCAGCCATCATATTGATTTGATACCAGGAGCAAGCCTGCCAAACAAAGAAACATATAGATTGACCCCTCAAGAGAATGAGGAGGTAAATAACCAAGTCCATGATTTGTTGGACAAGGGTTCGTTTAGAGAGATATTGAGTCCATGTGTAGTACCAACTGTGTTGAGTCCAAAGAAGGATGGAGGATGGATGATGTGTACGGACTCAAGAGCCATAAACAAGATCACCATCAGGTATAATTTTTTTTTGCCAAGAATGGATGACTTAATGGATTGTTTAAGTGGAGCAAATTTGTTTTCTAAGATAGATTTGAAAAGTGGATATCACCAGATAAGAATGAGCGAAGGTGATGAATAGAAAACAATGTTTAAGACAAATGAAGGGTTGTATGAGTGGCTTGTTATGCCATTTGGCTTAACAAATGCCCCAAGTAGTTTTATGAGATTGATGAATCAAATAATGAAAGATTTCATTGGCAAATTTGTGGTTGTATATCTGGATGATATACTAGTCTTTAGCAAGAGTAAAGAGGAGCATTTGAGGCATATGACATTAGTGATGATGAGACTACAACAGGAGAAGCTTTTGATAAATCTAAAGAAGTCCTCTTTTATGAAGACAAAACTCATTTACGTGGGTTTTGTGATCTCTTAAAATTAATCGAAGATGGATCCAAAGAAGGTGAAAGTAATCAAAGAATGGCCATCACCAAGGAGTATGTTTGAAGTGAGAAGATTCCATGGATTAGCAAGTTTCTATAGGAAGTTCATCAGAGATTTCAGTGGAATTTGTGCACCAATGATGGATACATTGAATAAGAGGAACAAGTATTTTAAATGGATAGAGGTGGTCGAGAGGAACTTCAATATATTGAAGGAGAAGATAACAGAACGACCAATTTTGGTCTTACCAAATTTTGGAAAGACATTACAAGTGAGATGTGATGCAAGTGTAGTTGCAATTGAAGCAGTCTTGAGCCAAGATAATAAACCAATTGCATGCTTCAGTGAGAAGTTGAATGAGACTAAGATAAAGTACTCCACATATGAAAAAGAGTTTTATGCCATAATTCAAGCCTTGAAGAAATGGAGGCACTACTTGGTTCCAAGGGAATTTGTCTTGTATAGCGATAACTAGGTTTTACAATTCATAACCAGACAGGAAAAATTGAATTAGAGACATACAAAGTGGATCAAGTTTATGCAAAATTTTACTTTTTTCATAAAACGTATTTCTGGAAATGCTAACAAAGTTGTTGATGCATTAAGTAGGAGATGTT
The DNA here is from genome assembly GCA_000966675.3 of Picea glauca. Lineage (NCBI taxonomy): Eukaryota > Viridiplantae > Streptophyta > Pinopsida > Pinales > Pinaceae > Picea > Picea glauca. The sequence continues at coordinate 62,604 of JZKD02S1400183.1, forward strand.
TGATTTTGCAGGAGTTTCAGGTGAAGACCTTAGGGTTTGAACACCTTAAGGAAATGTACAGTGAGGATCTAGATTTTAAAGAAGCATACGAAGCATGTGCAAATCTTGTGCTGATAGACAAGAGCCAGTGGACAGAGTATATGATTCAAGAGGGATTGTTGTTCAAGGGCAATAAGTTGTGCATACCAAAATTCTCAATGAGAGATAACCTTTTGAAGGAAAAACATAGTGGAGGATTGGTTGGACATTTCGGCCATGATAACACATTTTCACAATTGAGCAGTGCATATTACAGGCCAAGTATGAGAACATAAGTGATAAAATTTGTGAACATATGTAGAATCTTCCAACATACAAAAGGCAAAATATAGAACAATGGATTGTATCAACCATTGCCAATACCAGAGAGGCCTTGGGATGTAATAAACATGGATTTTGTATTGGGACTGCCAAGAACACAAATGGGATGTGACTCCATATTTGTGGTGGTGGATAGATTTTCAAAAATGGCACACTTTATCCCATGCCAGAAGACCAGTGATGCAACACATGTTGCAAATTTATTTTTCAAGGAAGTTGTTCGACTTCATGGATTACCAAGAAGTATTGTCTCAGACAAAGATACCAAATTCGTTGGTCATTTCTGGAGAACACTGTGGAAGAAGTTGGGGACAAATTTGTCCTTTATCTCAGCTTATCACCCTCAGACAGATGGACAGACTAAGGTGGTGAACATAAGTTTGGGAAACTTATTGAGGAGTCTGGTTACTGAGCATCATAATCAGTGGGATCAAATTCTGCCACAAGCAAAATTTGCATACAATGACTCACCAAACAAGAGCACCGGAAAGAGCCCATTATGGAATGAAACCAAGAGGAGTAGCTGAGTTGAGAGATTTGGAACAGAGTGAGATCAGAAGTGCTGGAGCAGAATATTTTGCTGCAGAAATGTAGAAGCTCCATAGCCAGATCAGAGAGAAGTTGCGAAACTCTAGCCAAGAGTACAAGCATACAGTTGATTAACATCGCAGAGAGCTTCAATTCGAAGTAGGAGATCATGTTCTGACACATCTCAAGAAAGAAAGGTTCCCTAGGGGAACATATAACAAGTTGAAGATGAAGAATATAGGGCCATGTAAGATCTTAAGGAAGTTTGATGCAAATGCCTATGAGATTGAGCTACCAGATGGTGTGGACATATCACCCATATTCAACATATCAAACATGTATCCTTACAGAGAAAATGACACAGAAAGATCCGAAGATCAAGAGAAGATTCAGTGGGAGAAACAAATTCCTATAGCCGAAAAATCACAGATGGAGAAGATCGTTGATCAGAAGATTAGCAAGAAGACTAGGAGGAAGACCTATTTTGAATATTTGGTCAAGTGGAAGGGACACCCGATAGAAGATGTCAGTTGGGAAAATGAAGCTAATATCCAGAAGCATGGAAAGTCAGTGCAGGAGCTCATGGACATGAGTCCATGAATTTTTGTCCAGGGGAGTATGATGCAGGAGCATCGCCAACAAGCACGCGTGGCAGGACAACTCATCGCCTTTGAATCATTTCAGAATCTTGAACATGGGTGTTTCCTACAAATCTTTTGGAGCTGATTGAAAAACTAAAGAAGATCAAACGCTTGGGAGCTGAATGATCCTAAGTGATCTGGGAGTTTCACTCCTAGTCTTGACTGTAACGGAACTTAGGTAGTGGTTAGGCTTTGTTTTTGAGTATACAAGTAGTCGGAGGGAACCCTAGGAACCCTCTGAAATAAATAGAGGTTTTGTATGCCCGAAGGGGGCTGTTGCAAGTTAGTATGAGTTTGTTGTGATTTAGTTGTTGCCGAGTTTTGTTTTCTCATAGTTGTAGCCATTTACTTTTGAATGAACATAATAGAGCAAAATTGATCCAATGCTAGGTGTTGCTACAGTTTACAATTCCTTGTTATTGTTGTTTTCATGAATGAATGAGTTATATTATTGAGTATATGAAACTGTGAATCTTTTAGATAAGTTTCAATTGTTCTCTTCGTTGAGTTCATGCAAGGAACGCATACAGTCCGAAAGGAATGCATTGACAGAGTATGTTTCGACTCAGAAAGCTCATAAGAGATAGCGTGAAACTTTCCCTTTGCAAGGAGTGCAAAGAGACTGCTACAAGGTGTGCACAGTCGTTTGCAAAAACTTAAGTCTTATGTTAGAATCTACTATAAGGAGTATCTAAGTCTGTTTCGACTCATAAGCCCAGAAGAGATAGCGTAAAGTTTCCATTTGCAAGGAGTGCAAAGGGACTGCTGCAAGGTGTGCACAGTCACCCGCAAGAACTTAAATATTGCATAAGAGTCTGTTGCGAGGAGTGCACAAACCCGAAATTCGACCAAGTGTCGAAGTAACTCTTTAAGGGGTTAAAAGAGAAGAAGGAGAAAAATATCAAGAGAGATAGCGATAGGAATATTCAAAGGGGGCGATGTCCTGAAGGTTTCACGAGTCATCGGCTAAGATCCATCCAGGAGGGAGTGATATTACTCCAGACCGTTGGATCCGGGTAAAGCGCATGAGTGTTAAGTCTATGTGTGCACACAAGAGTGTGAATTCTCCAAAGAGCCGAAGTATATCTCAGCCATCGATCTGTGCAGGACACGCGTTGACGGATCGTTGTCTTCGGGTGAGAACACTCTGGGAGAAAGAAAAGACTAAGAGTTTAGACTTCCGAAGCCCGAAGAGCCGAAGCAAATCTCAGCCATTGGTCTAGGTAGAACACGTGTCAACAAATCGTTGTCTTCGGGTGAAAGAACTACGGGAGAAAGCTAGAGTTGAGAGTTGAAACCCCTGAAACGCGAAGATCCGAAGTGAATCCTAGTCGTTCGATTCAGGAAGACGCGCGACAAAAATCCACACACTTCGAGGGAAGGTGAAATTTGAAAGTTGGGTTTTCCAAAGCTCGAAGTCCTGAAGCGGCCAGAATCGTCGATTGAGGAGGACACGTGTCAACAAATCTTCCATTTCAGAAGATAGCCACTGCAGAGAAAGTAGGAGTTGAGAGTTGAAACTCTCGAATCCCGAAAGGTGAAATCAATCACGACCGTCGAATTGAAAAGGGGCACACATCAACAGATCACAGAGATGTAAGAGGGCGTGATCTAGAGAGAAGGAGGAATATCTGAACTATTGATCGAGGGGCTCCATCCAAGACTATGAGATCAACGGTCACGCTTGATTGCGGGACCAGAAAGTGCTTAGACGTTAAAAATCTGAGAGTGGCCCGCAATTGAAACCATGATATCGACAAGGGGAGACGTGGCAGTTGGAGGTGAATTGTGGGAAGGAAATCGGTGTGGCCTCAAAACACTTTAGGCCGCACCCGCAATTGTGTATTCATGCGAGGACATAGCCCATGGTCACATACGGGAAAGGGCTAATGAAAAAGGAGCTAGCGCTTGGAACTGAAAGTTCAGCAACGCGAAAGGAGAGGTTGTGGGTGTCATAGAACCTGCACCAAGAGACTGGAAGGGCTTGTGTTAAATCACTAATGAGACCATTAAAGTTTCAAAGAGACAATTCAGCTCCGAGAATCGAAGATCCTTGATCAGGAGGTTGAGTAGCCCAAGGAGAGAAGGGGGGTCTGCATCGATAATGTGCAAAAAACTCATCAAATGAAGGATTATACACATACAAAGATCCTAAGACCCCCATATTCAATTTCAGGCGAGTCTAGGATGCAAGACAAATGTTCAATTTTAAATATGCTAGACCCCTTACAACTCCTTATAAATCCAAGTACAATTTTACAAAAAAACACCTGAGAAGAAAAATATGAAGTTACCCTTTTAACTCCCTTATCAAATGCTTATAAATCCTTATAATAGTGGTTGAAAAAAGGTTATAAAAATATACACCTTATAAAAGTGAGTTAAAAAAATATAACAATACATCCCTTTTACTCCAATATACATGAGATTAAATCCACTTGGCTAACATACCCCTCCACACAAACAAAAAATATAATATTAAGACCAACGTAAAACAAAAACCAAGGAAAAATCCTCTCGTAGTCGTCTCCAAGTGTGAGTTTAGCGTAGAGATCAATAATATTTGGACAATAATCTTGGAAGGTGGAAGAGAATATCTTTCTAGTGATATCTCTCTTGGTGAAAACATCAGTTGGCATGCCCACACCCATTTTCTACAACACACAAGAGTTCACGCATCCCTCTTTCAGTATTTACCATAAGACTCTATTTTTGGATTTCCCTTTGCAGATCCACCAAGTCATCCTAAAATTTTCTCTTCAAGCTACCTTAATTTGGCCTCAATCTTGACTTGGCTTTAAAACTTTGTCTTTAAAACAACACTATTCATATACTCATAAATCCATATACTAAGACTTCATTAAATAGAAATGCACTTGTGATACGGAATCTGAGGAAATAAAATGAAAGGGGGGAAAATAGAGCAACAACACATTCACACCATAAACACAATAAAAATTTACTCTGGAGAAACCCATACTTGGGGAGAAAACAAACATTCAACAACACAACTTTATGTTCTTGATTCAAGTTACATACAATGGTGAAACACTCTCACCAAGGAATTTGTGTGTACAATGAAATCTTACTCACACTATCTTGTTGATAATTAGTGCGCTTACATCAAGCTATGGGACAGTTTGGTTCCCTGTGTAGGTGCCTTCTGCCTTTCCATCTTTTCAGTGTCTATAACCATACTCTGCTTCTAGAATGAACTCTCTTTGTGTTGAAATCCCCACACATTGCGTTCTTACATCCCCTCCATATTTTCATTGGCATCAATCTATATAGTCACCAAGCCTTAAGACTATTCGGTCTCCCATTCAACCATGACATTTTAGATCATGGATGATCAAGGCCATCAGATCATAAACATGCTCCGATACCACATGATAGAATGATACACCAAGAAAATCAAGAAGAAGGAAACATGGTGGAAAATGCACCAAATCTATTTTTATCATATGTACATCAATGGTACATCTATAATACATCTCAATATAACAACCTCACAACAATATAATAACTAAACAATCGTTAATGTCTATGTATGACTTATGATTATTTCTAACAATTTAATGTTTTAGATTTTGTTAGTATTTCTTTTTTTTGTATAGGTTTATCAAATTCTTTATTTCATATCAGAGTGAGGTTAATGGCTTCAGGGGGATGCCTTTATTACTAGGGTTTATCTCATTCTGTGAAGAAGGGTATCTTGGGTTTTCCATAAACCTATTATTGAGTAGGAGCTTTGTGTAATGAATATTGTGTAAATAAAAATGGCAAACAACTCAAGAATATAAATAGGGAAGTTTAATGGATAAAGATTTAAGTTATGGAAGCTAAAGATGGAAGATCTTCTTGTATATAAAGAACAATGGTTTGTTGTGGATCTAGGTACAAAACATACTACTATGTTGAAAGAATATTGGGAAATTTGAAAACAAAGGTGAGAAGTACAATTTGACTTTGCCTCTTAGATTCAATGTTGTTCAATGTCTTTGGAGAATACAATGCAAAGAAGCTATGGGATAAGTTGGAAATTTTTATTAGTCAAAGTCCTCGATAAACAAGTTTCTTCTTTGAAAGAGTTATGTCATATTAGGATGGATGATGGCGACTCCATGAAAAAACATCTAAATTCCTTTAATACTCTAGTAATTCAATTTGTCTATGTTGATATTAAGATGGAGGAATAAGATACGCCTATTACCTCGTTGTGGTATTTGCCAAACTCTTGGGATAATTTGGTTGCAACAATTGGTAGTATCACTTAATCCACATTAAATTTTGAGGATGTAGTTGCATCCATGTTATTAGATGAAATGATGAAAACATCCATGGATGGTGTGGCCAAGGATGTTTTATCTACAAAAGGTCATCCCTAAGAGAGGAAAAATAAATCTCCAGGGGAAACTCTAAATCTAGAGGTAGATCTAAATTTCTATGACAATCTATAAGGAAATGTTGGAAATGCAATAAAGTTGGGCATTATAAGAAATATTTCATATCTAATAATGTTGATGAATGTAAGGGATCTAATGATGCCCCTTCCATAGAAATGAAAATATCCATGTTACTTGACATATACAAGTACGCATTGAAATCATGATGTATGATTGATCGAATTGAGTGCTTCATTTCATATGAATCCTCACATGGAGTGGTTTTGTGAATATGAAAAGTGCAATGTAGGTGATGTTTTCCTAGGAGACAAATCAATAGCCAATATAATAGGATGAGGAAGTGTCAAGCTAGTACTAAAATATGGAAGGATTATAACTCTCCTCGAGGTTCTACACATTCCAGATTTGGCCAAAAACTTGATATTTGTAAGTAAGATGAGTGATGTAAGTGTGCATATTATATTTGAAAAGGAAACATGGAAGATGGTTCGAGGAGCAATGGTGTTTATGAGTGAGTTTAGATTGAAACTTTGTACAAGCTATCGAGAAGCACTAATAATGATGGGTGTAATAGTTCTATTGTTCCTTAGGGTAGCAATGAAGAAGATAGGACCCATATTATCCCTGTAATGTTGTGACATCAAAGAATGGGGCATGTTGGAGAGAAGGGCCTTCCAGCATTACATGGTAAGGGTATGTTTGAAGTTATGTTTAATTTCTCATTAGATTTTTGTTTCCATGAATATTGTATATATGGTAAACAAAAATACGTAAGATTCTCATATGGTGCTAGAGGAGAAAAAGGAATATTGGAGTTGATACAAAATAGTGTGTTTGGACATGTGCACGTTCCATCAATAGGTAAATCTATGTACTATGTTTCATTCACATATGATTTATTGAAGAACACAAGGATCTGTTTCCTCTAAACTAAATCTAAGGTTTTTAGTAATTTTAATGAGTTTAAGGCTCTTTTAGAGAACTAGACATAGAACAAAAGAAGAGTGTCAAGGATAGACAACAATGGAGAGTTTTATGGAAATGAATTCAAGGAATTATATAAGAAGTGCATAATAGCAAGGAAAAATACTACTCCATACACACCTAAACAAAATGGAGTTAAAAAAATAATGAGCATGACATTGATGGAAAAGCAAAGAACTATGCTCAGTGGTTTAGGGTTATCATAGGAATTATCGGTAAAGGTAGTGGATGATATATGTTGGTAATTTGATCACCCACATCATTGCTAGTTTACAAAAATCCACATTAGGCATGGATTGGTAAGAACCCCTCTCTTAAATATATCAGTGTTTTTGGTTGTGATGCTTATGTGCACGTTCCAAGGGAAAATAGGAGTAAGATGGATAATAAAGATGAAAATGTATCTTTATTGGTTATAAAGATTGTATAAAAGGTTATATAATTTGGAACCAAACAAAAAAGAATAATATTTATAGGTGAGATGTAGAATTTAGAAAGTTTAAAACTACTTCCAAACAAGAAGTTAAACCAAGGGAAGAAGAACCAGAGACAATAAAGTTTTAGTTTGAGGGTGAAGAAGTTGACTCAATAGATGAATATGAACCAAAAGAGGAATAATATTAGAGTACGATGTTGAGGAGATCTATTCGAGGAAAAATGAAACCAAAAAGGTGTACACCACCTTATTTGTGTTCTATCTATTATCGATGATGATCTTATAACTATTAGGGAGGATGTCGATTGATAGGGTAGTAAACTTTTGAAGAATGCCATGGTTGAAGAAATAGATGTCTTGAATAAAAATGAGGCTAGGGATCTAGTTGAGTTTTTGGATACAAGAAAACCTATTGGTAGCAAATGGTTGATTAAGAAGAAGTTGAATACAAAAGGTAAGGTAGATAAGTACAAATCTTTCCAAGTAGCAAAGGGATAGTTCTAGGTGAAGGGAAAGGCTTTTGATCAGATTTTTCTCATGTTGTGAAATCAACTTCTATTACATTTATTTTGTCTATATTTGTTTCTTTTGATCTTGAAGTAGAGCATATGGATGTGAGGACAATATTCCTACATGTGGATCTTGAAGAAGAAATCTATATGAAACAACTAGAAGGTTTTGCAGTGAAGGAACTTAAGGAGTTGGTTTGCAAGCTAAAGAAGTCCATGTATGGGTTAAAACAATATCCAAGAATGCGGTATCAAAAGTTTAATACTTATATATTGGGACTTTATTTCTCAATAAGCAAAGATTATCATTATGTGTATTCCAAGAAGGTTGGTGATCATTTTATTTATGTGGTCTTGTATGTTGATGATATTTTTCTCATTGGAAACAACAAGGAAATCATCAAGGATGTCAAATTTTAGTTGTCTTGAAATTTTTATATGAAAGGTCTTGGTGCTGGAAATTTTATTTTGGGATTGGAAATCAAAAGAGATAAACAAACAAGAGACTCTGGTTTAATTAGAAGAAATATGTTGAGACAATCTTGGAGAGGTTTAATATGAAAAAATGTAAACCAATAAAGGTCCATATTCTTGTAGGTGTAAAATTATCTATAGATCAATATCATAGGACGCAAGAAGAGTAGAGGAAATGTTCTATGTTCCCTATGCAAGTGTTATTGAAGTCTAGTGTATGCTATGGTTTTTACTAGACCAAACATTTCCCATGCAATGGGAGTTTTGAGTAGGTATATGTCCAAATAGGGAAGGAACATTGTCCACAACTATAAAGAGGGCCTTAAGATATTTGTTTGGCACTTCATATTATGTAATATGATACCAAGGAATACTTGGACCTCATAGAGAGATATATATGCATGGATTTTTTGATGTATATTGGGTTGGAGATCTTGACCATATAAGATCTAAAAGTGGTTTTGTCTTTAACATATTTGGTGGAGCAATCAGTTGGATGAACACGATGCAAGCTATAGTTGCATTGCAATTACAAAATATGAGTACATTGTGGCCATTCGTGGAAGTAATGAAGCCGTATGGTTGTGAATATTGTGTTAATGTATTTACTTTGTTCATAAAGTAGTGAGGATAGGTTGTCACAGTTCAAGTGCAATTTTTCTAGCAAAAAACTCTGCTCATAATTCCAAGACAAAGCATATTGCTATGCAGTACAATTACATGGTTGAAAAAAACAAACTATTGTTGTAGAAGGTTGATACTTTGAATAATTTTGCAGATTCATTGACAAAGTTTGTTAGTATTGAAATTTTCTCTTGGTGTAGAGAATCAATGGGCATTGTTGGCCCTAATAGCTAAATATATGAATGCCTTCCCCCTACCCCCATTTTTCCAAAGTATTAAACAAGTGGGAGGACGTTGAATTCATATTATATACTTTGTAGGTATATTTAATATAATGTGAATTGGGATTAGGATATGTGAGAGGATATGTTGAAAATAAAGAAGGTCAAGAAAACCTTAGGAGGTTTAGGGTTCCAAATGTAGTAATAAGAGAAATTATGGAAAGAGGATCCTCCATCAATGGTAATGAAGGAAAATGAACATGACATGATCTAAATTCATGCTTCTCAAGTGGAGGGACACTCAAGGAACATGAAAAACTAGGAGGAAAAGGACCTTGTTTGAGCGAAAAATCATGAATACTCCACTGCCAAAAACTGCCATAGAGAACATATGACAAGAGGAAATAATTTTGGAAATGACAAGGAAATATTTCCAAAACCAAGATAGAATCAAGGGAGAAGGGAATAAGCATTCAAATAACATGGTATAGAGGCTATTATGTCTATGCCAATACCTGCCGATCCATTATAAGATTTATCTGAGGCCACATATTTGAGCTTCCCAAACCCTCCCATATTTGACACATAAGGAAAATTGGTTAAGAAAGGAGTGTTGAAGTCAAAAGTTAGGAAACAAAGGTGGAAAATTGCTAAATGTGTTAGGAAAATGAAGGGTGAGATGCAACTCAAGATGGAAAAAGAGTTGGTGGAAGAAAAAATCATTAAATACTTAGAGCTAGCGTTCGTTGGGAAGTTTAATGGGAAATAGTTAGCAGAGAAATCCTTAAGAGGTTGGGTCTTAGCCACCTGGGGTAAGGGTTTGGGATACTCTCCAATGTTTCATGTAGGATCCAGAGGATTCATCATCTTCCTATTAAAAAAAAGGAAGACAAGGACAAAACCAAAGGAGGAGGACCATACTTCAACCATGCAATGATTCTATTCATCATAATTTGGGAACTTGACTTTGATCCCATCCAAGAAAAAATAACCAACCTCCCTACACAGATTAAATTAACCCGTCTGCTATTATATTTTTGGAACCTGGAAGGCTAGGTGACAAGTTGGGGACATTCTTAAAATAAGATGAACAAACATTGGCTATGGATTTAAATGCAATGGACAATTTGTTTCCTCTCTCTCACGGATTCAAATATTGTTAATGATGTTAAGCTCTATCCATATGCCAATTTAAGGAATTTTGGCCATTTTAATTTTTTCATATTGTTTGGAAAAAAAATCTTGTCATTAATAGTTTTTTATACACTAGAAATATGTCCATGGTAAAATGATTTCTAAATTCAAATAGACCTCATGAGAGGAGGCTTGGTCATCCTTCACAATGGACAATCTAATTATTAGTTGTATTTGATGGGAAAAATCCAACGTGATAGGAATTTTTCCTGTCAAATTCCAACCCTTTTTATGGTGATATGGTGACCATCACATGCACTACATTTCTTATTACATCATGATCTCACTCACATGCCCCTACCACATGCATGTATGATATGAGGTGTGGATACTTGTTTCACAATGGAAGATATTGTTAAGGTAGGTTGTTGGATGAATACATGAATGAATGAATTTGATTAATGATATCCCAACACAATAAAATCCTAATAGGTGGAAGTGGGTGATAGGGTGAATTAATGAATTGATGGATGTCTCAACCTAGATGAAATCTACATATGTACATTTAACAAATTTTAAATGGATTGAACAATCATTTACTATGGATTTATTTGAGAGATGATCTTTGTTTCATATTAAAGGACATAAAGGCCTAATGCCTCCAACATTATATAATTGATTCAATGTCTTTCAATCTCATCATCTATTCTTAAGATATTAGGGATAACAAAATTCCTCTTCGTCTTCCCCAATTTTTATGACTTCTTATTCCTTGATATGGAATTCATCTCTTGGGGGAAACACTTCCTTCCACTCCCTCTTCCAATTGAAAATTTCATAGGAATCATATGGGAGGATAAATCCATGGAAACTATCAAGGAGTTGAATTTTTTAATTGGGAAAAATAATTTCATTTCTCTTTGTCTTCCAATGCAGAAGTTCAGTGGAAGTATATGCATTAGCATATGTTTCACCATATCCATTGAAAGTATGAGGAAGGGCAAGTGCAATTGGGAAAAATAACAAGTTATCATTCAAGTGGTTTTTCTCCAATTAAGCACTTGGACTCCTTTGATATTTTCTACAAAAGTATTAAAGTGGACAATATCAAGGTAGGAAAATCTCTTTCATCGGAGAATTACACCAACTATGATTGAGTACTGTTTATTTTTACTTGATATGTGTGGTGATGCAACTATAATTGTATAAACACTGTATTACTACTATAATAGAGACATTTGTATAAGGGAATGAAATGTCTATTTTTACTTCCAATGTTTGGTGATACAAATATGATTCTTTCAACACTCTATTTTTGTGATAACAAAGGATATTTTTATGCCCAAATAAAATATTAGTGCAATTATATAGATGCTTGTTTTTTTTCCTTATCTTGAATGGAAAATTGTTGGTTCCATTGTAGTTTGGGAGAAGGTTGAAGTTGTAAAGAAACATCTCTTGAGTATATGATCACATTTTCAATGAATGGGATTGTTGCATTTTAGGCACTAGCTTGCATTTTCGACAACTGATATCATATAAGATTCAGTAAAGTTCCTCCCTTTGATATTAAAGATTGAAATTGTATTCTTAAATTGATCAAAGATAGGTCATGTGGTACTACAAAACTGGAAGAAATTTAGGGGTGTCATCTTCCCTTACAATAACAGTTATAGCCCAACATCCTAAGAAGTTTGAATATGGAAACAAATAGCCCCCAACTTGTAAAGAAATAGCTCATGATTTATATCATAAACTTCAAATTGTAAATATGTGTGTATGGTCTACTGGTCAACATTACGATAACAAATAACATCATTGACTTTCAAACAACTTGTGGGTGCCATGATGTACTTTTTTATGTGGGTGAATATCTCTATTTTGATTCAATGGGAGAAACAATCATATCATATAAGCTCATTGCATTATTATCTTATTTTTTCATTAGTTCAAATTTGAGCTTCTATATAAGTAAAAGATAAAAGAATATCTGCCATTTGAGTGGCCCTCTCATGCCAATCCCATTTCTAGATGGGATATTGAAAGTTTAATTCAGTGACATTGGGAGAAATTGTGGCTACATAAAAAAATTACCAAGATTTCTCCTATGTGAATTCAACTTTAAATGTAAAATTCTTATTGACAAATATTATTGTAATTGAAATATTCCATTGTTCCAAATTTCTTGCATCAACCACTTATTCTCCTTATATTTTACATCATATGCAAATAGTTTTTAAAATACTCCTAATGGGTTTCCTTTCATGGTGGTTTTCCAAATTTCAATGTCAAAATTTCTTTAAAACCAACAATAAAATATTCTATACTTGGATGACTAAAGAAAGTTTTGTTTTTCATTTCATAAGATTGAAAGGATATGTCATGTCATACAACACTAGGTTTTGTTAAGTCTTAAGCTATTGAAATAATCACTCATTTAATCCTAGCAATCCCTTTTCATTTCATAAGCTGGAAAGAATTAAATAAATTTTGAATCTTGAATGGTATTAGAGCTTATATCAATATTAGTGACCACTAGGATTCAATGAGCTATCATTTCAAATGGAAATGACATATAATGGAAGTAAGCTTGAAATGATATCTTATTTCATGATATGAGGTGTTTTTTTTAATGGCTTAAGTTTGAATTCTTATAGTAAGCACAAGTTCATTACAAAAATTCTTCTTCCTTGATATGGGATTCATCTCTTGAAGGTAGAAATTTCTTCCACTTTCTCTCCCAATGTAGAATTTCATGGGAAGAATATGCACTAACAGATGCATATCCAAAGATATGGAACATATTAGGGATGACAAGTTCTTCATTAGGATAGCTCAATTCATATAACTTGAGGCTCAAATGGAAGTAAGCTTGAATAAATCCTAGCAGTTGCTAGGATACTATAAATCTATCCTTTCAAATGGAAATGGCATACAATGGTAGTAAGCTTGAAAGGATATCTCTTTTAATGGTAATGGGTTTTTTTCACTAGCTTAAGATTGAATACTTGTAGTAAGCTTGAAATAATATATCAATTCAATCATGGCTATCATTTCAAGATTACAACAAACATAAAAATGGATCATTAAATTTGTTCAATCGTACTATAAGCAAATACCACTTATAAACATAACCATTTGACATGTATATTGTACCAATATACTAGTTCACGATGTGATATCTATTATATAAGGTGTTTATAATCTAATAATGTAATGATAGGTAATGCCAATATTCCACTAGACTTGTGCATATGTTAATCATGTAAAAGCTCATGAATATTATAACTATAACCAAATGCTTTTTCTTCAATGTTGTGGGTTGATCCACATTAGTTGTTATTGAAATGTTAGAGTGCAAATTTCCTCAATAGATCCATCTCTAGGAATGATTTATCATTACACCACCTTTCAAAGAAAAGTGAGATAGACTCCCATACTCAATTTCCATCAACATCTATCAACTTTAAAATAGGTGGAAAAAAATACTTACATACTTGGAAGTGCATTCCAGTGAGGTGGCACATATTATAAATTTATTTATATTACAAGTGGACAAAAAATTACTTAGATACTTGTTAGTGGGATCCAAGAAAGGTATCTCAACCTGAAATCCTTTCTTTGTCCTAATACCCCATCAAGGGGCTTATAACTCACATGTTGTTTCTCTTGTTATTTTCAAAATTTCATAATGAGGGTAATGTTGATAATGAAACCTTCAAACAATATATATATATATATATATATATATATATTCCATTGTGGTTCATAACGTGAATATCACTACATCCACAATAATACCCTCAGAAATTCGGAGAACATAGGAGGGTCAAGTATTTCGAGAATATTTGGCTCACAAAGAGAAACATGTCACATAGATGAGACTCGAACTTGCGTGGGGAGGAGAAAACTCCCCACCCCAACCGATTGAGCTACAACCACTTCACACACACACACACACACATACACACATATATTCTCTTTAAAATTTTCACTATTAATGTTTTTCTTTTGCTACAAATTAAGTATTATACATGGGTTCCACAATGGAACCTAAATGAAATAGGTATAATTGGTTATTGATTGAAGTTTTAGCATTTTTGGCTCCAAACTGTATGAAGACATTTCCAAAGAGCAATAGCTTATCTATAAATATTATAAAAAATCCTCAAAGTGAGTGTATTTCTTCAATAAAACATTTTTCTTGATAATTTACATAGATGCATAAAATGGTTTGACTACGTTATTTGTTATTGTTTTGCAACAAAAATAGGTGAAAATAAAATTGTTATATTTTATTTGAATGGTGTTTTCTATCAAATATTTGATGATACAATAGAAAAATAACATAATGAAAAAATGGGAAGGGTTGCTGATAATAGAGAAAAAAACAATTTGGTTTCATCTACAAGCTAAAAAACCTCTTGAAATGCATTTGAAAAATGATTATCTTAACATTGCAATTTGGATGACAAGTCTAAAGAAAAATATAACAAGAGTTTGATAAAGTTGGACTCAGAAAAATTACTTCATGTTTACATGGATTACTTCATATTTCAAACAACATAGGAGACATACAACACCTAACACTCCAACAAAATTTTGACACACTAAGAAAATAAACAAAATGAGGACAACATGTTCTCATTATGATGCAACTAACACTATTCACTACAAGGAGAACACCTTGTAGCATACGTTTTTGTAGAGGTTTTTAGTGTTACAAGATTTGGAAAAATTTTCAAAAAAACCTCTGCTACAACCTCTGCTATTTCAAATGGAGGCTTTAATGGATGTTCCATATAACTAAAAAAATTTAGGTGGACGAAGGTTGTAGTGGAGGTTTTTTTGTTGGTGCTTTTATTGGTAACAAATGCACCAATGTGTTTTAATTAACACACACTGGTGCATTCTTATGCAAAATGCACCGATGTGTTTTTAAGTAACATGCAATGGTGCACACACACAATCACAAAGCATCGGTTCTCTTAAAAATATATGCACTGGTACCATATTTTATGTTATATGAAACATCCGTGCTTAATTTTTACCATACGCATCGATGCTTGTTTTTTTTATGCAACAATGGTGCTTGTATTAATAGTATTCCCCCGTGCTCTTGTAGATGGTTGCACTGGTGCCTGTACTACCATGTGCACGGAAGGATAGTGAAATTTCCATAAATTGAGGCAATATGTCGATGCCATTTTTTTTACTAAGCACTAGTGTGTATATGATAATTAATGCACTGGTACACATATCATATACAAAAACAACGATGCGTATATCATATATAAAGCACTGATGCATATATTATATATAAAGCACTGATGAGATTAGTTGTATCTTTTTTTTTCCTCTTAAAAATTCGTAATTTCATTATGTAGTGACAAAATTACATTCTCAGATATATACAGGACATCTAAAATATCCTTGCATATATTATCAAGAAAAATACAAGTACCATGATTGTCGATGTATAAGAGTCTCATTACATAAAAACATAATCATAACTAGTCGAATACTGCATCCGTTGTCCCCAACTATCATTTAGAATTATACATTGTAAGCAATATATATAAAGTCTAATAGATTGATTGTCAAAGTAGTCTATATACCATACAATATTTAACAAAAAAGAAAAATACCAAAATGTCACTCGGATGTATCATATTTTTTTAAAGGATAGAGTCTTCATGAAAAGGTATGTGGTAGAAACCATGGATGCCCACAACTGATTGTTCTTCAATAAACCATTGACCATACTCTAACTGCGAGGCTTCTTTGGAAATCCGGTCCGCCAACTGATATCGCTCCCTGTATAGATGAGTAAAGGAGATAGAGTAAAAAATAGTGATAATTCTCAAAACTTCCTCATAAATTGGCACAAGACGAGAAATATGACATCTTTGAACTCCATTTTCCCAGTTGATGATTATCATAGAGTCACATAAAACCTGTAATGTTTTAAAACCCTTTTCCACAACAAATAATAACAAAAATTTTAAAGCCAAGAGCTCAACAAAATTATTTGTCCCAGCCCCCAATCCAGACTTGAGAATAAAATAATGTGTAGTGGAAAAATATAGACATCCACCCCCGCCATAGATAAGATGATCCTCTGAAAAAACCCCATCAAAATAAGCCCACGACATGGCCAAATCAATAACTTCCTCCCTAATAAGACTGGTTTTGTTGAGCCCTACTCCTCCCAAATTTTTATAATAATCAAGTATACCAAGATATATTGATGTCACTCGCATAGTCGAAGAGACCTTGTCTCTGAAAATTGAATAATTCTAGGCCATCCAAATCCCCTAGGAAATAATGAAAGGAAAATCCATGGACTTGTAGTTCCCCCTCGCAAATAGCCAGTCTTTCAAAGCTTCATCAAAAGAGATGCCCTGCCAGCGCCCAAGTGTTTTGGATATGCCTAGTGAATCGGCCCAAACACTCTTGGAGAAATAACAATGCATGAAAATATGATCTATTGTCTCGGCTTGTTCTTTACAAAGTGTACACCAACCCGATCCATTGAATTGTTTCTTTTGTAGGTTATCCCAAGATTCTCTATGATGTAAATCCACGCTGAGTTGTACATATCTCACTTTTGGAGTATATACTCCTCCCAGGTCACCATCCCACATAAGCTCATCCTCCCAATCAGTCAAGCATATATTGGCTCTCCGAAGTGCCTAGATATAAATATCCCATTGAATAAGATCATCCCCAATGAGACCTAGTGTATGCCCATTTATTCAGCCTTGTTGCCAAATATTGGAAGTGATTGGGTCCCCAACTTGTGATAAATAATAAAGTCCCCCACGTTCCAACTGTGAGTGTAGTCCAACATTTAGTAGATGTCCCCGATTGCAACTAACCCATGGGTCCAAGCCAATCCTGACCAAATTTCCTAATCCAATCCTCCAAATCAAGACATTTCAGATCAATTCAAAGGCCTTAATGATTGTTTTCCAGATAATAGAGATTCCCAACAAACTTTTGATTGGGTGCCTAATCCACTCAAGAATTGTAAGAGGAGCAATATATTTCTGATTTGCAACTCTAGTCCAGAGGCTCGAAGAAGTTATCAATCTCCACGAACATTTTCCTGCAAGGGATTTTGAGAACAAAAAAATGTTTTTTAGTCCCCATCCCACTAGTGCCTTTGAAATCACAATTCTCTCCCACCAGACCCATGACATCCCCTGCTTGTCCTTATTTCCCCTCCATAGATAGGAAAAAAAAGTTTCCTTTCTTTTTCTAGGATGCCCTTTGGAATCCATGACAAAGACATCCAATAGATTGGGATTGCCTCCAGGACCGACTTAATCAGTACAAGTCGCCCAACCTTTGAAAACCATTTGTGACTCCAAACCTTTAATTTTTTTTCTAATTTTGCAATAAGCTACATCCAGTTTTTCTTTCTGTAGTCATTTGGTTTTAACTTAAAAACGAGATATTTCATCCCCTCCTCTAGTTCAAGCACCTGAAAGGGGAGCTGAGATAGAAAATATCTCAAATCAATATCTTCCAAAGATGCAAAGGTGATACTGGACTTCTGATCATTGATCAACATACTAGTGTCCCTTTTAAAGAGAGTAAGCCCTTCAATTAGTTTGTTAGTATCTCTCCTCGACCCATCACAAAAAATTAAAATATCATCAACAAAGAGAAGGTGCAAGTTGTACAAACCAGGAGAAATTTTGATCCCTTTGAAACTACCAGAGTTCTTTGCCTCTGCCAGAAAATGACTAAGACCTTCAACCACGAAGAGAAAAAGTAAGGGTTACAAGGGGCACCGCTTTCGAAGGCCTCCATCAGAATGAAAAAAATAATATCTTGAACCATTAATTAGAATAGAGAAAGAAACCAAAGACAAACACCCAGTTTGTGAAATCCACCCCGGAACTGAGGTGGATCAATAACAACCTAAGGTAAAGCCAATTCAATCTGTCATATTCTTTTGAAAGGTCAATTTTTACAACAACCCCTCTGAGCTTTCTATTTTTTATATTGTGTAGACCTTCTTGAGAAACCCCAATAACCTCACGTATTTTCCTACCCACCAAAAACCCAAACTGTTCACTTGAAATATTCATGGAGAGAACAATTTTTAATCTTCTACTTATAACCTTTGAAATGATCTTGTAAATGTAGTTGCATAAATAAATTGGTCGAAAATCATCAAAAGAGGAGGGATTATTTGACTTTGGAATTAGGCCAATGAAAGTTGAGTTTAAAGGTTCATGAATATGGCCATTCACCTGATATTCCTCAACCACCTTCAAAACATCTTGACCTATCAGATCAAAGAAACCCAGGTAAAATTCTATGGGACATCAATTAGGCTCTGGGCTTTTTCCTTTTTAAAAATATTGGATAACTTCCAAGAGTTCCTTCTCACTGGCATCTTCCATTAAACATTGATTTTCTTCCTCCTCCACAAAATGAGGAAATAACCTGGAAACTTGTACAATTTCAACAATAGAATACCCCTCATGGACCATGAAAAGGTCACATAAGTAACCAATCCCCATGGTAGCCATGTCTTCAAAAGTGTTTACAACTTCTCCATCCCACTTCTTTAATCCTCAAATAATATTATCCATTTTAATACCTTTGGCGAAAGCTTGAAAGAATTTTGTGTTTTCATCCTCATAAGAAAGCTCGATATCACGACTCTTTAACCTCCACATAGCTTCTTTTTCCTCCAATAAAGATCTTCACCTTTTTTCCAAATTAACCAGATTCTTCTTATCAGCTTGGGTATGAAACCCCTTCCCATAAACTTCCTGCATCTCCTGAAGTGATTCTTCAATGAGACATAATTCATGTTCCTCTTTAATCTTTTTTTCATAGGCCCAATTAATAGTTGCTTGTTTGATCCTCTTTAAGTTTCTCACAAACTGTACATCTGCTGGAGATTGTTGATCAATGGAAACTAGAGTAAAAAAAACCCTAACTAAATCTTGATCAGTCGAATCTGATAACCAACCCTCAAAAAATTTAAATGGGCTAGGGGCTCTCCTTCCCCTGACCCATAACTCCATCACGATCAGAATATGATCAGATTCACCACCACACGAAATCCATTTTCTGACTAGTTCTAGTGACTCAATCAAACCCTTCGCCACTAAAAACCAATCCAGATGCTTTTCCACCCCGTCATCACGAACCCTTCTATTTCGCCAAGTCAGATTCAGTTTCGAGGGATCAACATCAATCCGTCCATACTTGTCCAAAAAAATTAAAAAGTATTTGGATAATGGGTCTGGTATAGCCCAAGTGCCCCAAACCTTCACTGCCCCTAAAGAGAAATTGAAGTCACCACCGATAATTAAATACCGCTCACTAAACCAAGTGCACTTAGCAATGGATTTCCAATATCTTTGTCTATCCAAATAGGGTCCATAGATATTTATAATAGTGTTAAGAACCAAATATCAAGATAGCATACAAAAACCTCAGAATAATTACCTAATGCCTTGTAAAAGAGATAATTTCATATAATAAGGCTCTTCGAGGGGGCAACCTCCTTATACACCACATAAATTTCCAAATACCAGAGGATTCCAAATGAAAATGTCTCTTTGGTATATATAGGAGACTAGGAGGTACAATTACAACTAATGGACCTAAGCCAACATAAATAAAATAACATTACTAATGTAATATGCCCCAATTAAGGGGTAATGTGCCACTATTTAGGGCTTAACATACCCGTCCCCTTGAGACAGGTGTTGTCTACAATGCTTGAGTAATTTTGGATGCTTCTTTATAAAAGACTCATCTTTCCAAGTGGAATATTCAACAAGTAGTTTCCTCCACTTAATGAGATACTCTAAAATGGATCTATTCCTTAGCTGAAGAATTCTTGTGTCATTGATAGCTTCAGGCTCCAATATAATTTTTCCTTCCTCATCAAGTTCTAGAAATATATTTTGAACTAGGATCTTGTCATCTATAACCTTCTTTAAGCATGAAACTTGGAAAACTAGGTTTACTCGTGAATATGCATGCAACTCCAATTTGTATGTCATAGTACCAATATTTTGCAACACCTTATAAGGGCCATAGTACTTTGGTGATAATTTATTATGCTTCTTGGCTTGCTTGAGGGGTGTATGTTTGTACGGTTGGAGTCTTAAAAACACCCAATCCCCTACTTCAAAACTTCTTTCACTACGATGTTGATATGCTTGTTGTTTCATGCGATTTTATGCCATGGTTAGGTTGTCCTTTAAGATTTGGAGAACTTGTTGTTGATGCTCGATGTGATCTTCCACTGCTTGAACCTTAGATTTTTATTTTAGAGAAGAAGTTATGGAAGGAGGG